>JAKGSA010000959.1:37444-145386 GCA_033558755.1 Philaethria dido | reverse complement strand
ATATATATATATATATATATATATATATATATATATATATGTAAAGGAAATATTCTTGAAGTTCCTATGGATTTTCGGTTTTGTATCCCATACAAACCATACGAATATATCTAATACGAAGTTGTGGGATGCAACTAATTTTATTTATATTTTTCTTGTCAAAATAGGTCTTAGAGCATTTACGAAATAATTTCGATGTCTCACGTCTAGGTGTAACGGTTTATTTTTTTTCTATATAGATTTTTACGCTTCAAACTGTCATTTAATTTAATTATTTCTTTTATTACTAGCTGACAGAAGCATGCACGGCCAATTACTAGAGCCTATCATAGCGACGGTACGCGCTCGTGGGAGGAGTGGGGGTGGAGCGGGGAGTGGTGCGGGGCGCGCGGGGGGAGGCGCGGGGAGCGTGGAGGGGCGCGCCGCCGTGTGGGAGCCGGCTACGAGGCGGTGGAATGATAATACTACTGGTATGTATGTAATTTGATCTCTCTGACTACCCTGCTAGGGACAAAGAGTAAAGCTAAGTAGGTTTTGGTGGTTTTGGTTGAGTATAAATTAAATTTTAGAATAAAAGGTTAACTACCACTCGTACATTGATGGAAATACTTAATATACGGACAAAGCGCTTTCAGTCTATGTTCTTTATTCACATAAAGAGAGTATGGGACTGATTCCAGCGTTTGTTTTTTCTTTATAGTACAATTTGAGGGTCTTGAGGCTCAAAAGATGTTTTCTAGACAAGCGTGTGTCATCATAGACTGCATTTGACGGTGACACGTCAGCCTATCATTCATTAAAAAATATATTAAAAAAAAAAACAGTTATAATAAGTAACAAGCGTTTGTATGTTATTTTTTAAGAAATCATATATTTACGAATGAAATATATTAAAATGTGGTATATATGGAAAGGCCATCGTGATGCGTTCGTCTGTATGGTTGCGCGGTGGTTGTAAGTTTGACTGTTACATAGGGGAGTGGTTGTTTTTGAATTATTTCCGAGTTTACTGCTCTGGTAAGACAAAGGATAGCGTTTAGTTCCGCCTATCAACGAAATATCTCGATTTCTAGCGGAAAGTAGAGAACAGCATGTATAAAACACAAACAACCTAATTGTTAATTCTGACTACCTTCACTTTTTAAATAACCTTTATCATTATTTAATTTCCAGATTGCAAAGTGTCCCACGTGATATCAGACATGATAATCATAACTTGCACGCGTCTCTCCTACGTGGGTCTCCTCCAGCACGTCGAGACCGGCATCTACGGGGCTCGAAGCGACGGTGCCAGGTTCAAAGTCTCCCATCCCGCAGTATATGTTGGAAGCCTGGCCTTAGCTGCCTGTCTCACTGCGGCCACTATAACCTATCTAGCTTGCTTCCCTTCTTTACATATGCCCGGTGATAATAAACATGCTTTAATTAATATGTGGCTGGCTATGGTCTTGTTATGTTTTGTTTATACCCTTGGTATCTATCAAACGGAGGATGTCCAGCTTTGTAGGGTGTTAGGACTGCTTATTCATTATTTGTCGTTGTCAGTATTGTTGTGGATGTGCGTGTCTGCTAGTAACATGTACAAGTGGGTCACCAAAACTCATAACCCGGTGAGAACCCCAGAAGATGATATTCCACCGGAAGTGCCAATTCAGAAACCGATTTTGGGCTTGTATTTAGTTGGGTGGGGTATTGCGTTGATTGTGTGTGGAATTTCCGGTGCGGTTAATTTGAAAGATTATGCCGGTTATTCACAATGTTTTCTAAGCACTGCGCCGGCTTTGAGCGCTTTATTTATACCTGGCACTATTTTGTTAATGTTTTTGTTGATTTTGTTCTTATTGATACGTTGTACTATAAGGAATATGAATGTGCAACTGTCTGAAGGCACTCAAGCGACTGAGAACGTTGATTTAGAGATGTGGGAGCCTCATCAGGCGAATGAGGCGGAAAGGCGGAGTATTAAGTCCGCTGTAGACTCTGAGGTAGAAGACGTTGAGCATACACCTATAATACAACTTAGGGCTCAAGTTATAGTGCTGTCGCTATACTTGTCAGTATGGGCGTGTGGCGCGATAGCGGTGTATCGACCGCTACCAGCATACCTTCCTTATCAAGAAGATATATGCAGTATAATATATGCAGTGTGCGCAACAGTATTGGGAACCTTCATATTATTCTTCTATGGTATAGCCAGGAGTGATGTCCGAGCGCAGTGGGCCTTAATGCACTGTTATCTGCAGTCTAGCAAACAATGTTGTAGAAACAGAAGCGTGTTTGACACGAATCAACAGAATTTGCCAACTAATCAAGCAACTAATCAGTTATCACCGCAGCATATACCCAATGATAACAGATCGAGGTCAGGTAGCAGGAGTTCTAACCGAACTAACTCTAAAACTAACAATAGCGGCACTTTTAAAGCTGGTGCAGAATTAAATGGTCAAACGCTTCCAAAAGAATTAAAAAATACCAATGGCAAGACACCCAATATTAATCTCGTAGTGTTACACAGACAACAGTATAGGTCTAATAACTCAATGATGACGTACCCCGATTCAGCGTCGGTTGGACCGGAAATATTCTATAATCCAAATCAAATGAACGTTGCTAAGAAATTCTTTAAGAAGCAAAGGCAGAATATGAAGAGAAACTGTCTTGAACTGCCGGTGAGGCGCGATTGTGATGAAGATTCGCACATATCTCTACCCCTTCCTAGTAAAGAAGCGTACAATGGTGTGGCTAGTTTTATAAACGCAGGTACTAAAGTAAACAATACCAACCAACACGTGGAAAGATCTAACAACGGTATTAAGGAACCGAGGAACTCAACGAATCCTAATTTAATGGAAGATGATGGAAAAGACTTTAAAAGTTATTCTACTGATCGAAAATCATGGAACAAGAACGAAGATCCCAAACATGGGAGGGGACAAATAATGAATATTTATACAAATGTACCAGAAACTCAAGTGCCTCAACATCAGGTGATGAAGGCGAATGCTCAAAAGACATTAAACGCGCAAAGGAGTAGCGTTTCAGAGGAATGTCTGCAAACTCACGCAGACCATCCGGAAATGAGGACGATATCTCAGCAGTGCAGCTTGGAGTACAGCTCGGCATCGGAAATGGCGATGCCACACACGTGCTCCGACCAAACACTTAATACCCACTCAGAATTAACGTCTTTCCAAGAAAACAGTGCCTTATGCTCGACGAACGAAATAACAGACACAGAAAGTTTTGGACAATATATAGACTATTTACAGCCAAATAAAGCCCATGAAAGTAAAGATATTGTGGACAAATCTTTGCAAGATATATCTGAAGAGTGTACAATGAACAGTGATGACGTGAACCGGTCTAGCACACCGCACCACATAGACGCGGGGCTGGGGGAAATGGACAACCTACTCCAAGCCGACATGATCGGGTCCAAAGACAAGATGGACGACGATAAAGAAACGTTCTTCATGGCAAAGACGACGTACGACTTCGAAACGTGCAGCACAAATGCTAGCGAGCAAGGTTTTGAAAACGAAAGCGATATTTACTGCCCAAATTACCAGATGTCAGAAGTTAGTATACGAAGTCACGGACTGTACGCGCCCTCGCCCTCCTCAATGTGCCCGAACGAAATAAGCTTCAGCAATGAAGACGTATCAACTTTAGAGAGCCAATACGTAAATTACGACCCGGGATGGCGAAAAACAATAAAAAATAACCCCAAATTAGGCAAGTACGTGCCAACACCAGCTTTAAGTTGTCCCGAAGTGAACAGGGACAGCCCTATATCGTTTACAAGTGAGTTGGACGAGCTGTACACACAAATAACGAGTAGAGATAAGGAGAGAACGCGGAAGGACGTTTTGGATGTGACAGTGAATAGTGACGTGACACTAAAACCTGATAGTGACAGCTGTGTGAGTGAGGCGGTGTCCGACGAGCTCAGGGGCGAGACGACGGTCTAATGCATTTTCGAATAATATACTCCTGTAGATATAAATTTAGAGCTGTTATTGTCTTGTAAGAGATATATTATATTGTAATATAAGTTGTAGTATTTTGAATCTTTATTATGAGAATAATATTGTTATGATGTACGTTTCATATAAATAACTATATCCACGACGCGACAGGTTATGGGTTCGATTCCCACTCCAGGAAATAAAAATATTAAATAATACTTACATAAAATAGTATTTTCATTTCCTCGCTCTGGTAACAAGGCAAGGCGCGGCGTTGAGTTCCGTCACTCAACACGCATAGTGTCAATTCGGCGGAAAGTGGGGAAATGTATTCATATATTGTTTAATTTCGTTAGAAGGCTTTAAATAATGTTAAGATAAGCAAAAAAAAAAATACTTTTTCTTCCACTGTCAGCCTATTATAGGCTAAGTAGAAAAACTCAACGCTGCATGTCTATCTATATTATAAATATATATAAACGTTCCCACAATCGGGATTTGAACCCCAACCGTCGCTAATTACTACTAAATATATTTATTTATATGAAATGTCCATTATATTGTAAATTAGGTTAACATAATAAAGTACTTACTCTGAAAAACTGCCATTGTAGTCGTAATTCGCGTATAGTGCCACTAACACTAAGTTGTATAATTGTAGATTTAATAATATTTATATGTACATTTATTTATTTTATAAGTCATATATATATATAACATAATTCTTTGAATAATTCATAAAAATATATAGAAAATGGCGGATTTTTTATGGAAATGTATAGTAAATTTTTCATGTAAAAACATACTGACTTTTTTGGTAACTTTTTTGGTATTTCCTAGATTTATTATTTGCCATATTCTTATTCTTAAAACAGGAAAACAATGATAGTGTACAGTCGTCATTATCAGTCAGCCATCAGTGGCGAGGTGTCCATACAACACGGTTACCACCGGCTTACAATAATTTCCTGCCGTAGCATATTTGCCTGTCGTAGCGCAGAGGCACAAGCGTGCGACTGTAAACGCGACAGATTGTGGGTTCGATTCCTACTCCAGGAAATGTAAAATTTGCTATTTTCATTTCTTGGGTTTTGGTAACAAGGCAAAGCGCGACGTTGAGTTTCGCCACTCAGTACGCTAGACCTCAATTCGGCGGTAAGTAGGGAACGAAAATGTTAAAGGAGAACGGAGTGTCTTAACACTAGGTTCTCTGATTATCTCAGCCTATCCTGCTATATGCGGGATACAGCGTGAAGTTAAAAAAATCATGATTTTTAGTAATAAATAATCATTACATAATTATGTATTTAAAAAATATATATTTTTATGAATTATTTAAAGATATATTATGAAAAATGACAAAATGGCAACTAACTCTTATTAATAATGTCTTATACAGTATGTGCCAAAATATTTGTATCGAAATGTTTTTTAGGTATTATTTTTACATATATGTAGGTTTATTTGTTTTATCTCTTTCTTTTAAAGTGTAATAAACAAAGACGGATGATCTGCTAGTATTAAAATTTTAAGTTAAATTATATTAGAAGGATGAATGATTTAATATTTAACAATATGATTTTTTTTAAATTAAAAAAAATATAATGACAGTTTAGAGGTGTACTAACAATGGTGGCAAAGTCCAGGTAAAGCAATTTACAAAAAGCAAGATACAATAATTGTTTTAGTTGTGTTTTGTTAAGTATAAGTCACACCAACGTTTTTAGCTAACAGCATATCTAAGTAGAAGGTAACTGAAGAAAAATATGTTTTAATTTTTTTTAAACGCCTGTCGTGGCGCAGAGGCACAAGTATGCGAATGTAAACGCGACAGATTGTGGGTTCGATTCCCACTCCAGGAAAATTTAGTATTTTCATTTCTTGGATTTGGTAACAAGACAAAGCGCGGCGTTGAGTTCCGCCACTCAATACGCGATGCCTCAATTTGGCGGAAAGTGGGGAACGGAATTGTTGTAAGAGAACGGAGTATCTTAACACTAGGTTCTCAGGTTCCCTCTGTCTACCCTGCTATGCGGGATACAGTGTGAAGTAAAAAAAATGTATCTTCAAAAATGAGGGAGATATATCGCGTTAAAGTGTAGCCTCGGTCGCGCTACTGTGTGACGTCACGTGCACACTTATATACATGTACGTTGTAACAACACGCACACACACACACAACCGCCACACGCAGACACACACACACACACACAACCGCCACACGCACACATACCTATCGCCACGTGACGTCAACGGCCGATATCGCTATAATTTCTAAAATTCTAGCCCGATTTTGATGAAACAAAAACTATTGTTATTTGGAAGAATAGATGCATTTAATGCATTCACTTTTTAATAAGATTTAGATGTGTCATGATGTTCTAAGTTAGGTCAGTTAACTTGGAATTTTTAAAAATGTGATAGACTGCCGCGTTTGTTAGTAAAAGATGGACTTTGCCGCCTTTGTTGTTGGACCCCTGAAATGGATTATTATTTTTTTGATAAATTGTAATTGTTTTGCAAGTACTGTACTATTTTACTTTATGTGCTCTCTCGAAATGCAGATATAGTTGAAATCATTTTCTGTATTTACTTTTAAAGTAATTGAAGACACGTGTAGATAAACTAAGAAGAAGTTTTGTACTTTTTTTCATATTTTTTTCCTTTTAAGAGAGTGATAAAAACAAACTGTTAAATATTATGATAGGAGCAGAATTAGATTATACTTTGAGTATTAAAAAAAAAAAAAATGCGATTAATTTATTATTTAAATAATTTTTTTTAAGAATATAAAAATAAATCAATGCGTGTCTTCAATTCATATTTAAGATTTTATAACATGCTAATTTACATATCGATATTTTTTATTATTCGAATATCAGTTACCTCCACTTTTTAGTAAAAAATAATCTTAGGAGAGTTTCTCGTTGTGGTTTTTAAAAATAAGTTCTAATATCGTTACTATTTTCTGTAGAAAAACATTTTTAGACGTATAAGAATTTGAACGTAGCGGGATTCGAACCCATGTCTCTTGTACAGCTATGAGCTACATCAGGATAAGAACGTATAGCTTAGCAGTCAAAGCGCTTAGACAGTAAAGAAGAGGCGCGGGTTCGAGTCCCGCTACAAATGTTTATACGTTTTCTAAAAATGTTTTTTTTTTCAAAGTGTGTGATTAAAATTTTAAAAATATTAAATATTCTGTTATCGGTGTTAATAACAATGCAAAAACCAGACATATATTTACATACTGTCTTTCATTTGTTTTAAATGTTCACTGTAAGGTTTACTTAGATGGAGTTAGCTGATATCTGAATACAGTATCGATGTACGGTATTAATGTCCGCCTGCCTAAACTATGCCTAAATAATTTACCGCAAGAAAGGTCTATTTTAGAAAATAGACATATTTGTATTTGAAATCTTTGATTTTCGCGATTTTTACACATATTAAATGAAACTATTTCAACCGGATTAGTCGAGTATGTTTTGTATTCGCAAATACATTTGATAATGGACTACTGTAGGGCAAGCACGAAAACTTGCGACGAAGTATTGGTATCGTTATTGAAAGAATTTGTATGAGCATTGAAAAGCGCCCCTACCGTGCGTAAGAGGAACTAAAGTGTTCCCATACAAAATGCTTTCGATAACGATTCGAATTCTTTGTCGCAAGTTTTCGTGCTTGCCCCACTGTAGTGTTCGAAACTTCGAGTTTACAATAAAATATATAACGCGTGTCGTGGCGCAGAGGCACAAGCGTCTGTAAACGCGACAGGTTGTGGGTTCGATTCCCACTCCAGGAAATGGAATTTTTCATTTCTTGGGTTTGGTAACAAGGCAAAGCGCGGCGTTGAGTTCCGCTACTCAGCACGCAATGCCTCAATTCGGTTGAAAGTGGGGAACGGAGTGTCTTAATACTAGGTTCCCTCTGCCTACCCTGCTATATGCGGGATACAGCGTGAAGCTATGTATGTATGTATGTAATACTAAAATATACGCGTGTAATCCGGTTAAAGTAGTTTCATTTAATATTAATTATGACCTTTTTTTTAAATTGTTAGAGATTTAATGGTTTTTTTGTTTACGGTATATTATTTTTTTAATTTAGTATTTATAAAGAGAATTGTAGAAAGTGTGCCTCTTCCATGCCTAAAGCATATTGTATGTATCATATAATTATTATGTAGATATTAAAAAAAAAACTGATTTTCGTGTGAAAATTTATGGGTTATTTGTAATATATTCTGTACCCATAGTGAATTATATGAATCATTAAATAAGATGTTTTTTTTTGCTTTAATATTTTTTTGTTTTAATCTATGGACTGTTTTTTTTTCAATTTAGTTTTTTTTTTACTTTAATATATGTGTGGATCTGTAAATATTGTTACATTTTCAATGTAAGGACGAGAATGAAAGTTGTCGTTTTCATAAAGAAATTTGAATTTGTATAAAGTTTATATTAATAAAATATTAAATCATTGGCTAAATATAAAAAAGCTTGCAAGATAAGACTCCATTACTGTATTACTTTAGTATATAATGATTGAAATATATCCATATCGGGCGTGAATAAGTTGTTAAGTCGACTTGTATTTATATATTTTTCAAATATTTAAAGGCACTAATATTGATTTATTTATTGACTGAACAAATGACCATATTAAAGAATTTAAAAAGAAATCAACCGCTTTAACTTTAACTTAAAAATGTCTGCCCTGAAATGTATGCATTTTCGATTTGTCACCTTATTCACGCTCAATACGGATACGAAATGGATTTTAACTTCGATTAACTTCAGTCAGTATTTTTTTAAATTTATTTATGTATTAAAACTAAAAAAAGGTAATATTTAGTCAATGATTTAATAAATTTAAAATATCATGTACACTCTGTATAATATACATGTTTGTAGTATTTCCTGTATTATTTCTTACTAGATGTTTTTTTTTGAAAGCTAATGTGATAAAATATGTACACGACCATTCACATTGCAAAAAAATATAAACTGGACATATTCCGCGACTTCGTTTGCATAGAAAACCTAAAATACCGTTATTTAATGTGTGCGTAATCCTATCTTAGTGCTCCCCTACACTCAAAAAGAAGCATATATGCCAATTTTCAGCCTTCTATGGCTAGTAGTAGTTCGATTATGAGTTGTCTGTATATATATATCTATATGGTTGTATGTATGTATGTCGATACGCTTAAAAAGATATTAAAAGGAACACATTAAAGTATTTTCTTGTTATCCTTCTATGACAATATTGTATAACCCCTATCTACCAGATTCGGACACTGGGTTTTTTTTAAATAAATCTGACGGCAAAGAGGACATGAAAATATTGGCTTACTAATAAAATTTACTTGCAAGAGTAAGGTTTATCTTATATATATCGATACATAAATATAGGTGAAGTTAATGAGTGTTTAAAAAATAATGTTTTTATAAAACTTATGAATTTGTAAACATTTAAATTACACTTTTTAAAAGGTCATCATGACACAGTAGGGCACCTATAGTCTGTAAACTTGAGTAGTTGTGGATTCGATTCCCATTAAGGTTTGATTATATTTGAATTATTTTTATTTTCCCCCCTCTGGCGTGGCGTTCCGCTCCTGTACACTCAATGTTTTGAATTAAAGCGAAAAGTGGAGAACGGAGTGTCATGACACTAAGTCCTATGTTTACGTGAAGCCTATTATTTTTTTTTATTTCACGCTGTGTGGCGGTACTCAACGCCGCGCTTTACCTTGTTACCAAATCCAGGAAACGAAAAAAAAAAATTTCCTCTAGTGGGAATCGAACCCACAACCTGTCGCTTTTACAGTTCCACACTCTGCGCCACGATAGGCCTATTAAAATAATTACCAACTTAAGTATATTTAGTTGCAATGTGAATGCAGTCTCCCCCGAAATGCATAAAGCGCACAATTTAAACTAGACATTTTGGTATATAGAACAATAAATATATTATAAATAGTGAAAATTTATAAACGGTTAGCTTTTTGTGGGCATATTGCGTAATAAAAGGGCATTTGCACTTTTCATGTTAGTTTTATTGTTATTATGGCACCTTATTTAAGTAAAAATATATTTAGTATATATGTATGTATATAGGAAAGAATCTCATCATGATATAACAGTCTTTGGTTCATTACAACACTACTTTTGCTAGATTTAAAAAAATAGAAAAGATAAAATATATCCATAATAGACGTGAATAGGTTGATAAGTCGACTTCGAAAATTATTTTTTTTAAGGAAATGAAGCACTTTTAGGTAAAAAAATTAAATATTTATTTATTTATTATTATTGACTTACTAACTTATCCACGCCTGGTACAGATTTATGAAGAGAAAAATAAAAATTCCATATACAATAACTTATAATAATATTAAATCAAATTAAATTATTATACAACATTTTGTTACCAATTCTACTCTCTTATTAAAAAAAAGAATATTAGAACTAATACAAATATCTAGTAACTATCTAGTAACTTATAATCATAGTTTTTTTTTAAATAATTAAAAAAAAAAACTACATAAAATAAATAAAAAATAAGTTATTCAGCATAATAATAAAATAAATCATTACTACACTATCTACTAAATTACAATACATATGCAATAATCTCAATATACAACAATTGTTATCAATGTATCGGACAGGTCACTGCATTTGACCGAACCAATCAAGAACAATAAGCAATCTTATTTATTCTCAAATGCATATTATAAAGTAAATAAAATGATACATACATACATGTATAATTTTACATCATGGTGCAGAGGCACAAGAGTGCTGTAAACGACAGGTTGTGGGTTCGATTCCCACTTCAGGAAATGGAATTTTTCATTTCCTGGTTTTAGTAACAAGGCAATCGCGGCGTTTAGTTCCGCCACTCAGCACGCAATGCGTCAATTCGGCGAATAATGAAAACCGGTTTTTATGTTCGCCTATAATGCGAAAACTATTGAATGTTTTGATATGGGACTATGACCATATGAAGATGGTTATAGATCCTTTGAAAACGCGGACGACGCCGCGGATAACAGTTAGTTATTAATAAAAATAAATATTCTTTATGAATAGTTATTAAATAAAATAAAATTGAAAAATTTTACTACATAATTTATAGTTCTTAGTTTCTTAACATTAAAGTGATTTTAATAATTTATGAATATTTAACTTCTACAAAAATACGCATTACCTTATTAAATTAAAAAAAAAAAATTACAAATACATACAAAACCATACATTCTCATTTCTATGTAATAATATATTCTATTAATTACTACACACTTATAAATTACAATTAAATTCTGACTTAACAATAAAATTGAAATAAATATTTAAATAAATAATCGGACGTTATTTATGTAAATCACGATGGTCATAGGTTCGATCCTTACTTGGGGAAAAAATATAATATTTTAATTTCACTCTAGTAAGGCAACGAGCGGCGTTTAATTCCGTCATTCAACACTTTGGAGCTGAAAATGGATAACCAAGTGTTTTTACACTGTGTTCTCTCTTTCTACCCTGTTACACTGAAAAAGCGGGAAAGTGAACATTAAAAATATTTTTTTTTCACGCATAAAAAAGTCAGAGAGGACATAAAAACACTCCGTTCTCCGAAAATCGAGATATTATTGCAGAATTAATAAATAAATTAATTATTAATAATTTACCTTATTTAGTAATTTTTAATAAATACGAACATAACGTATCATGCATTAGCGGGTAAGGCGAGGCGGGCAGTGAGTTCTCTTCCCCGTCCGGCCACTGCGCCTATGACTCTGCCTACTATGCTTTTTGGCACTTCTTCTGGAGGTTTTTGTTTACCTAAAATTGTTATTTTATTTAATAGATTTAGTGTTAATTTTTTTTTATTTAAAATATGACATATAAGTTTGAGTAAGAGAGAAATGATATAAATATGGGATCGTCCCTTACAATATATGTGACTTGACAAACCTGAACATACATACAAAACAAAAAAATAATATGTGTTTGTCTGTTTGTACTTTTGTATGGAAATATAAACATTTACAGATACTTTTGCGAGGATCCGAAGTTAGAAAGGACGCGAAACACCGGACTAAATAACCTAGCTGGTACTGAGTGCTGGATGACACTATTGTACTCGTATGTATGTATGTGTCGGGGTGCATATGCGTATACTCATATTTGCATATACTAAAGACTCTTTTACGGTTTGTTTTAGACACGTATATGTCATTTTATATAAAAGTGAATGTCCAATAGTAGTGTGTGTAATATTTATTTTATTAATTTAATTTATTTGTAAGTATTTCATTATTATAACCAACGTTTTCAGCACTTCTTCTCCATATAAACTTGAACTGTACCAAATTTCATACTCTTACGTCCTCATAATTGTTGTACATAGTTTACCTTTAAGTTTATTCTCACGTATTAATATAATAATGTGTTTGGTGTGTATGTCTGTTTGTATACACACATAACATAAACAAACAAAAAAAGCAGCAAACCTATAAAAAAATCCAATATAAGCGGCGCGAGATCCTTATCCCCCGGTCCGGGGTTGCCAAGCAGTCGCAAGGCGGGACTGGCGCAGTACTGAGCGCTCGCCACCAACTGGGCGGCACTCTCTCTATTGCCTATGAGGAGAGCTCGCGCTTGGATCTTGTGATCTGGATGGATTTTGTACCAGGCTGCCCCTAAAACGGGTATATTTTTTTCACTTTCCGTTAAATTTTGAGGCATTACGCGTTGAGTGGTGGTGGTGGTTTTCATTTTTTTTTTCTTGTAGCAATACTGTCATATAGACGTTAAATGCTATTACCTAATTAGTGATTTTACAAATGATAACACGCCTTGGAAATGAAATGCTCGCTCCAGTCTGTTTCAAAGGTATCATTGCCACTAATAAATAATTGTAAACCATTGACGACTAAAAAAAAAGTCCCGCTGAGTTTCTTGCGCCGGTTCTTCTCAGGTCTGAGGCATTAAATTTAGTGAACCGGTGGTAAATTATTTGACGTTTAAAAAATGAAGCTTGTAACTTCTTATTTTGAATAAAATTATTTGACTTTGACTCAACGCCGCGTTTTGTTTTACCAAAGCGGGGAAAATAAAATACTTATATAATATAATCATTCGTCAGAGTGGAGGTTGAAACTAATTTGATAGCTGAAGCAATTTCTTAAAGATATTTTTGGCTTTGGCTTAGAACTAAGCGTAAAAAATTGCAATTTAATGAAATATAGATTACATTGCGAAATGTAGGGTACATTTCAGTAGATTTCCCAAAATACCAACGGGTAACAGTCCCAATTTACAGAAAATAAAAATCCAAAGAGTGTGGCAACCCCGCAAATAAAATGGCGATCAAATTCTACTCTTTTAGTTAGTTAGTTTTTTCTAGTTATTCTATAAAATTATTTTATCAAAATACTAAGAGACCTTAATTAGAACCTTAAAACTTTGAAATAATTCTACAAACATACCTCTAACATAATTTAGTGCACCGCTCCAGTCTCTCGCTCTGGAGCTGGCCCACTCTCCGGGCCCTCCTTCCTGCGTCACTCCCTCAGCGAGCCATCTCTCCGGGAAATATGGCCACTGGATGAGAAAGTTCCATGTAAACTATCTTGTATTGATTTGTAACTCTTTAATATTCAAAATGCCTAAAGCAATAAGTTTCACTTTTTTGTAGCTTTACCCAGTTTCTGCATAAAAAGATTGGGAGAGAGAATCTCGGGCCAAGACACTCCGTTTTCCGCTTTTCACCCGAAATAAAACATTGCTGGTTCAGTGGCGAAAATCAATGCAGCGCAGCTTACCAGAATTAATGAAAGTAATTTAAATATAATAATTTCTTCGACTGAGAACCGAACACACAATCAATCACGTTTACAGTTAGTTGCTGACCCACTACGCAGTGATGGCATGGCATGATAAAATTATTATTTATTTTACACAAATATTGTTAAAAAAAGGTTTTTTTTGATTCTAAGTATATAAATAGCACATAAAAATATTAAGTTACCTGTATAAAATAAAGGGAGTGATTACAAAACGTAGCAGGTGGATGCTGCCAGAAGAGATTCGGGTGCGGCGCCGCGATCACTGCAAACTTACTTATCAACGAGCTGTGGCAGTGTGCTAGATACCTGTAGATCATTTTAAATTCTTCAATCTAGTTAATCTAGATTAGGTATTAAATCCATAGGTTATAGATTATCCTTGTAGGTTAGAACCTAGAGAACCTAGTGTCAAGACACTCCGTTCACCGCTTTCCAACTGAATTGAAAACATTGCATGTTAATTGTTGGAACGTTTCGTGCTTTGTCTTACCAGAGCGGAGAAATGCAAATAATAATACCCCAAGTGGTAATCGAACCTAGACCAATCGTGTTTAGTACCAGTAGTGTTTACAGTCGGACGCAGTCTCAGTGATGGCTTAACCAAATATGAATATGCTGGTATACTTCTACGCCAATAAGTTACATTTTTATCTGTTTTTGTCTTTTATGTTATTTTAATATTTTTTTTGTCTCAAAGTGTTTGATTTTCTTATTTTTTTGTTTATATTTAGTCATTTATTCGCTGTGTAAATAAAGTAATCCTAATGTTTATTCAAATTAAAAAAAATAAATATGCAAGTCAACTATCGACATATTGACATTTGGTGCGGAAATAAGACTACACTTGTATTTAATAGATATGTTGGTAATGTTAGTAAATTCGAGAAAATTGTGTACTTTGAAAATATAATCTTTTGGAATATTAAATATGAATTTTTGATAATAGAAAAAACTCCTTAGGGTTCCATGGATTCACCATGCGGGTGCTCATCGCGTTGTAGAGAGAGGAGCTTGAAGCAGTGCCTGAGATTTGCAATCCAAGTATAGGCTTGGACCATTTGAAACCACTCTACTAATGCCACCTTCCCAATATGTGTCAAAAATGAACTGATGATAGTTCTAGACAGGCCGAGTTCTTTTACTAGATTACAGTGAGATTTCACTGTTTTACCTCTCGCTCTTGTCAGCATTGTCAGGTTCAAAGTACTTGTTTACGTTGATATGATGATATTTTGGAATATTTGTTACAAATATTTGATCATACGATTTTACTAGATAAATTACGTATCTATGGTTGTATCTGTTTATAAATGCTAGTCACATGTAAAGAGTGTGTATTAAGAACTTTGAAATGATGATAACGTTACTTTAATTAATATTTACGACAAGGGACTGATAATATATGAGATATCAATAACTCCAGGGTCATTGAACTTTGATTTGTGACATTTCTTAATATATAGTATCAATTTCAAAATCCTTTCTTGACCCACTTTTATATTTTAGAAACATAGAAAATCTAGTTAAATATTGTTTTAGTCACATTCAAGTTACATTGACAAACTCAAACTAGCTTTAATTAACTATTAAAAATACTAGCTGTATCCCATAAATTTATTTTTATGGTTTATAAAAAAACCCATTTTTTCATATTTTCATAGAAATTTGAGAGATTCTCTCTTAGTGCTCCCCAGAGTCTCAAAGAGACATATTCCAAATTTCTACTTTTGTTGCTTGTATGCTGTCTCACAGAAAATTACCAACAAAAGCAGCTAATACAGATAGATAGGTACAGTAGTACCATATTGAATATAGCAATAGTATTTTAAAAAACACAAATGTCTGACCCGCATAACATATTTAATGATCAACTCTAACTAGACTTCACATAAGTAATAAAATATATTTATAATTTATTTTATAATATTTAAGATACATAAATAAATTTTAATATATATAGAAATACTAAAAAAAAACATTTTATTATACTTACCAAGTCAACATTCCACCTATTCCAAAACCAATCACAATAGCTGGTTTATTCTCTGATGCTCCTAGAGCTATTAGCAAAGCTTGTAACTCTTTAACTGCCTTTGGAGGAGATAAATCCCTTCTATCCCCTGCCTCACTAGCCCCAGTACCTCTCAAATCGAGGGTTATAACATGATGGCCAAGTTCAGAAAATTTCTTGACTACTGAAGACCAGCTAGGAGCCCATAAATCAACTGTTTCTGGCGCATCGCCTAATATCAGCACTTTTTTGCCATATTTAGGGCCTGTTTCTACATAGTGATATTTTACACCCTGGAATATTGATTTACTATAATAAAAAATCGAAATAAATAAGAATATCAAAAGTTTTAATTTAAAGCAAGCAAATCACCTAAAACTGACGTTTTTAATTGTTAAAAAAAATCACTATTATTGTATAATTCGTTAAGCTAGGGTACAATATGGTGTTAAAGTCATATATACCTACATTTGTTTATTATGAAAAAAAAAACATACCATAATTTTTATATAGCAATGTCTGCCAATGGATGAATCTACGGTAAGTTCAACCGGTGGAAAATCCTTAGATGATTTTCTGCGGTGCCCTTTCCATAACCTTCTAGCTGTGAGCTTGATAACTTGCCATAAACCGATGAACACGCACTTAAAGATTAACTCCACAGCATCCCAACCAGATATCGCTTGCAGTACATTTTCCTTATTCACACCCATTTTAAAATACTATATAATGAGATTATATTAAAACTAACTTATAGTATACGTGTTTTCAACGTATCCGGCGCATTCTTATTTCTTATCAGCTTTTAACAAAGTATTAAGTAAATTCGAACGAAACGGATGTGAAGTTTTGACTTATGGAGTATAGTTTATGGTTCCTTTATGTCAATGTCAATAATAATCTATGGTTGCGTTTAATTCTGGATCAAAACAAATTCAAAATAAGTTTTTAGAAAAAAGTATGACTAAATATAGATAATTGTAACATGTTTGAATGTCATAACAAAATAACTAAACGGAACTATAGTCGTGATAACTATTACCTCACTATTTTTATAGTAACGATTATTGCAATAATAACGTATGATTTTTACTTATAATTTTGTGTAGGAGAAAAACGAAACAAGGCTCTATATATTATATTTTTGTTCTTTTCTTTTCGAGATAGCTGAAAACACCTACAAAAGATAATTTATTGTTAAGATATTTGTTATTTTTAAGTATTTAATGAATGTCTAATAATAAACATTTCCTTCTCACAAACGTACACCACACAGTTAAAACATAATCAGTAAGAAGGCTTCATACAACAAGAAAATAAAACAAAACTAAAATAAGCATCATTGTGTCATATTTACATTTATTTATACACAAGATGCACTCATGAAGGATGTGAAAACAAATTAAAGTTGCAAGACAGGGCACTCAAGACGACCATAATGACAAACAGAAAGGGCAAGTCACGGTGGCTAACGATGCACGATGGGCTAACGAGTCCAGTCAACGTTTAAATCCGCTCAGATGCTCGGTCAAACGCCTACGGTAATGTAAAAGCAATAATATTTCTACGTTGAAAAATTGCCTTGTGCATGACAAGGTGCTTTATTCACACTAATGGTTGTGCTCAAGGGACTATGATTACTGTTGTGTATTAGCCTCGATAGATGGCAGTGCTGGTATTAGATTGTTTAGAAACATGAAACATTAAAGGAAGAAATTTTTATTATTAGCTTCTGGTCGCGGCTTCGTTCATGTGGCATATGGATAAAAACTAAAATCTTTATTAATTGTAAATTTTATGTTATTCAGATGTATAAGATACTGTAACGTTTAATTTAAATCGGTTCAGTAATTATTGCGTGAAAGAGTAACAAACGTTCATTCATCTTAATAAATTTTCGCATTTATGTATAATATTATCTAATAGAACTGTTATTGAAAAATTGCGTGAATTTAAAAAAAAATATTAAACTTCTAAAAATAGTAATTTTGTGTATTTTAGATGTATTTTTGTCAGTTTTACATTTATAAAATGTAACATTTAAATAAAATTTATAATTTGATGCAAGAATTATGGTCTTATGGACTACTTGCTTTAAGTGTAGGTAGAGAATTAATAATGGTAATTTAATTTTATTAAATTTATGTTTTTCGCATTTCAAGTATTAAGCAGAATATAAAGAGCTATGACACTCCGATCGTCGTTCTCGCTTTTTGCTCATTTTAAAGATATTTAGTGTTGGGCAACGAATCTTAACGCAGTGTCTTATCCTACCATTTCATAAAAATTACAAATAGTCATCAATTGGGACTTTAACTCACAATTATCGCTTAAATATAAAGTCACTGTCTAATTGCTTAAAAATGGTTCAAATCAATTTGCATTTACCAAATACCTAGAAAGTAGAACTTAAATCTAACTACATCTGACACAGAAAAAAAAAACACCACAGACAACGAAGTCGAATTTCAAATTAACAAAGTAAAGTAGGTATCAAATAAAATGTTCTAACCAACCAGCAACTGTGGACTCGCGTTACAAAATGGGCAACACGACACCGCATACCTGGCGCATTATAACGAATAATTTGATAAATATCTCCATTACGATGAAATTCAACGCTTTTATGAGATTAACGTTCCTTTCAAATATTATTTTGTCTGTCAAACGTCCGCAGATGTGGGCTTGTGGTGTAACACATTTAGTTTTTATATTGTCAGTTGTGATATGAATACGGTTTTATGTATTTATCTGAGTATTATGGATAGTAGGCCATCGTGGCGCAGTGCTCAGTATTTGAATGTAAATGCAATTGGTTGTGAGTTCGATACCAGCTTGAGGAAAATATTATGTTTATGTTATTTTTGATTACCCACTCTGGCAAGAAAACATGCGGCGTTAAGTTCCGAAGCTTAACAGAGAACTTCTTGTCTTTATGGTTACTCATTTGTGTAGGAAAAAGAGGAAGTGTGAACGTAATTATTTGTAAGACTCAAATGCACCTTCATACACTTAACATTCACAAGTCCCAAACCTAACCTATTAAATATTTATTTCTGAAATAGATTTATTTTTCATATTGATTAAACATTTATAATTTACACCTAATTGAAAAAGAGCATATGTTGAGCAGTGGAATTCAACGCCGCGATTTTGTTACTAGAGCGGAAAAGCGAAAATATTTTAAATACGATCAAATCAAAAATCATTGATCAACACTCACTATATTCCAAACTCTACCACTGTTTTGTTATTCTTTCCCAATATATCACAAAAGTATCTAGGTATATATTTTATAAGAAAATCCGTCCATTTGCCGACGGAGTTATTTCGTAATTATTAAACATCTCACGGAGAGCGGGGCGTGGGCCGCCGTGTCCGTGTCCTCACTATTTACATGACAATCGCATCCCTAGAGACTTATGTGCTTTTAGCGATCCTTTGCGAACCTTCCCTTATATATGGTTAGCTTTTTTGAAAAAAAAGTATACACCTATATATACCTATGTATCTCTTTTTAATTTTCTTCTGATAAAGTATTTAGAATTATAGAATTCTATAAGATTCCTTATAAAGATGTTTAATTATAGGTTTAGGTACCTATTTAAGCGATTTATATACATGTCACTTATACGAAAATTTTATGCCTCTGGTACAGTTGTTAAAGGTTCACATTTAAATCGAATCTGGATTAGATAAGGCCTACATCCTAAGACACGCTACAATTATGGTCTTCAAAAAAATTTGACTAGGGCCAAATTTGGATACCTATGTGACAAACACCTCAAGAGAATGTGGCATCGAAAATGTTAAATAACGAGTTGCAGCCTTCAACTTCATTTGCGTGGAGTATAAAACCCATTATTATGCAGCTCTTTTAACCCTCCCCTATATCCTCCAAAAGCCTTACATACTCAATTTCCATTTCTTACAGCCAGTAATCACTAAGGCTGTGCGTTGTTTGTCATTCACACAGTAACGCAAGCGTTTTATATTTAAGTATTTAGAAAAGAATTCAGAAAAGCAATGCCTCCTGACTATCTAATTTGTGAGTACCACAAATATTGTCTACCTTTTGCAAATAAAAAAAGAAACTAACATTTTCCAATTGTCCTTAAAGAACAGAACAATTCATAAAAATTGTATATCTAAATGCCATTTCAATCACAATCCACAAGCTCGATTTATTAATCGTCTCACGAACGGGGCGTGGGCCTGTCGTGACCGTGTCCGTGTCGCCCCCGTCGCGTCGCCATTTACATGACAATCCCATCCCTAGGGACTTATGTACTGTTGGGTGATGTGCGATACCACTAGCTTTGTTGCGTCGTTATAGGTATATAATATCGATGTAGAATAATTTATCGGTATTGTATTTTATGTACATAGACAATGCTGTTTTTTTTTGCCAAATACTTGTGTTGTTTGTTAACAATAAATGAAAATAATTCTTATATTTAAATTAGTTTTATGAGAAAGGTAAGGTTGGGTTTACTGTTTAACTCGCAATAACTATAAAATGGTAGAGAAATTAAGAACGGATGGATTTATCCATAATTATCTATGGCACGTATGAGACAGATAATGAGCGAAAATAAAAGATATGTTACTTAGTTGCGAATTTTAAGTTCGATATAATCACGACAAAAACAAAAACAAAGTTTACTTTGTTAGTTTAGTAATATTTCTAAAATATTCTACAACGAACAGACAAACACGCAAGAAAATTATTGTAAATATTGGTTACCTACATTTTTATGTTAAATAATTTATGTAAAATTGAAAAAGAAAGAAATAAAACATAATATATTTACTCTCACGTTTCAAGAACATCACTACTTGAGTTGGTTTTCATTCTGTATCCTTTATCTGAGGGACATATTGACTACTTGTACTCAATAGATGCTGAGGCACGTTCCACTTCTTCGATAACATTTATATTTCCTTATAAAATATATACCTGAGTCATTTGATATTAAGAGAAATTATACGTTATGTTACATAGACTGAAATATGTGACATGTTATGTAGTAGTAGTTATAAAATATTTAAATTATAACGTTTGAATGAAAAGTACTTATAACTTAACATGCATGAAAATTTTACACGAAAAAACTCGACACAAAATCTCAGCACGTCGCAAAAAGAAAAGCCCGCCAACTCAGTTTACTGACGACGCGCTGTGGACAGTTGACTTTTTACTTTTTTTCTCATTTTTTTCGGACGTGGCATTAGCATGCGCCCCGGCGGCCGGTAACCACGTTACGTTACGACTGCATTACACATAGCACAATAGAGGCCACTCGTTACCTACTTGACTGTGTAACTTCGTTTGTACCCTCGAGCTTTACTATCTAGCAAAGGGGACTTTTATAAGCTTTGTTAACTTTCATTTTGCATGCTTAAAAGCTTATTTTGTCTGCAAGTATAGTACTTTTATGAATAAGGAAAGTTTTGTTTATCTTGTTATGGTCGTCGCATATGAAAAATAATAGCTTAATATTTCCATGTCTTTTTATAGCCTTTTCACATAAAAATATGCAATTGGCATAAATTATATCTACTAGTGCAATTTAATAGATTAAGATTGTAGTTAAGTTAAGTTTAAGCTGCACTGAAAAGCTGACCTTACAAGTTATTTAAGTTTTCTAACAGTTATTTTTTGCTAGAATTGTTATATTGCGCATAATGCAAATAATTTATCAAAAATGTCCAATCAACTCGAAAGTTTCATTCTGGCCCAGCATTTTGATTTTTACTCAGAGGGTGCGTCACGTAGTGAGAGCTCGCAATACCTATTATCGTGCCCCTACGAAAAGATTCATTTAAAATGTTATTTTACACCCAGCCTCTATGTACTTCTATTGTGTCGACGCTATTATGTGAAAATGAAATTGTAATAAATTACAAAAAGGTTTTTGTAGGACTTTGAACTTTGTGCCTTTGGCTGTGTAAAAAATAATATTGTCTATAGCAATTATGGCGGTTGATATGCCGCCATTTTGTACAATTTTAGGGTGCACTGGATGTGATTATTATTGAGTATCGTTATTCAGTTACATTGAGTGCGAACGTTACAATGGAATACTTACAAAATTAGAAGTATCGAATGTAAGTCGAAATAATGTTTGTTAAAGGGTATATGTGCTTGTATTACTTGTACTATGAATTGTTTTAAATTATACAAATTAAATAACGTGTTCTATACAATAAATTATACGTTGTTTAGTTATAATAGTAATTTTGCTGTAGGTTTCTACTTAAATGGAATTCTCTTATTTGTTCTAATCTGTAATACCGTTAGTTTTAAATAAAAACGTAGCTATATTCAAAACCCTCATACAGACAGCGTTTTTTTTAATTACACGTAGGTACTCTATTTTTTAGTTCAATTATGGCAGTAACATTTTTCATTTGAATTATTCCCAAAACTACTGAACACAAAAAATGTAAGAAATATAAGCGCATTTTGGTAGCGTCCGGTTATTCACTAACGAAGTCAATTTGCACGAGCGTAATGAAGCAACTTCGCTTCCAACAATTAATTCACTCAATTTTTGTAATATCACGAACATTTTTCACAAAATATACCTAATTATATTGGACTGCTAATTGTTTGCAATAATATAATTGGTCAAGGTAATTGGGTTAAGAAGGTAGAAATACTTTATTAAATGGAGTGACATTTGATTGATTATGATATGACAGCTAACGGCCATTCTATGTTGGATTTTATTCTAATGTACCTACTTATATTTTATTGCCCTCCATACCAACATGTAGTACGTATCACTTTTGAAAGTGTCATAGAGCGACGGTTGTGGATAAATTCTCATTTGGGAGATAATTCATATTTAGGTAAAATTTTACTTACAAAATAGATATGGTTAGATTAGACTTTCGTTTGTTTAGAGGTCGATCTCCAGTTTACCAACTTGCAGCGTGCAATACTATCATCATCGTTGTTGATCGTGAAAACTGGAAAAACAGTTATTTTTTTTCTAATAATCCTTTAGAATATAGCGGAAACGTAAATGCATATATCATAAGTTGGATCATTAAGATTCTCTTTTAGTTCTAGTGTAGCAGGAATATCAGTAGTTAAATAAAACATTGTTCTCCTTTTCCCGCGCGAATGGGAAGCGCAACTCAACGCCGTGCTTTGTTTTATCACTTTTCGGTAATATACCTAATAATAATATTTTTGTAATATAATAACGTAGTAAAACAAATAAGTACATATGTTTCATACAAAATATAGTCAACTTTAGCGTAGCAGATGCATAATGACGGGCAGGTGCCAGTCCGGGAGTGGCTTCGTTAGCGCAAAACTGCCGACAATTATGTCTCAAGTGGTCTAGATAGCTAGATTTACTTCTACAATTTGCTTTAAAGTCGTGCTATTTTTAAAATTTTTTTTTATTCAGCACGCTTTTTCCGTAGTTAGAGAGCCTAGTGGTAACACACTCAGTTCTTTACTTTCCACTTGGGTTGGGTGGGTGAAAACTCAGAACCGCGCTTTGTCTTACCAGAGCTGATAAATGAAAATGTACACGTTATTAAATATAACGCCTGTCGTGGCGCAGAGGCACAAGCGTGCGACTGTAAACGCGTCAGGTTGTGGGTTCGATTCCCACTCCAGGAAATGTAAAATTTAGTATTTTCATTTCTTGGGTTTGGTAACAAGGCAAAGCGTGGCGTTGAATTCCTCCACTCAACACGCAATGCCTCAATTTGGCGGAAAGCGGGGAATGGAAATGTTGAAAGAGAACGGAGTGTCTTAACACTAGGTTCTCTGGTTCCCCCTGCCTACCTGCATATGGCGGATATGCAGTATACAACGTGAAGTCAAAAAATAAATGAATAAATAAATAAATAAATATAATCGAACCCACAACCAGTTGCGTTTACAATCAAACGTCCCACTGATCCATGATGGCCTCATTTATTCAACGTTTAAATATTTATATAATAATGAATATATAATTTAATAATATGTGGTGTCTATTTGATTGTAGTGTGATAATTCTTTTGAAGCGTTTAAGATACTGTTTAACTTACATATATCTTAAAATATTTACCGAATTATAATAATTCTAAATTTCTTAATTCTTGCACGTATTTTTTAGAAGAGAACCTAGTGTTAAGACACTCCATTCTCTCACAACAATTCTGTTCCCCACTTTCCGCCGAATTGAGGTATTGCGTGCTGAGTGGCGGAACTCAACGCCGCACTTTGCTTTGTTACCAAACCCAGGAAATGAAAAGACTAACATTTCCTGGAGTGGGAATCGAACCCACAACCTGTCGCGTTTGCAGTCGCACGCTTGTGCCTCTGCGCCCCGGCAGGCGTTTATTTATGATTATGTTTATGATTATAAAAGTCTTTAATATCTATATAAATATACTCAAATGACAAATGACTAGTGCCTCTTCTAAACAATACCGTCTAGGAATATTAATACCGTTTTAACCTTAATTAAATACCCAATCAATGGATAATTGCATGAATTATTTATATCTGGTTACATATTTATTGATATAATTGATTACAATAGAATAATTGACTATTATTCTTAATCTTATTATAATGTTGCAATGGGAATAATTAATTGCACAGATTATGCTAAATAGGTTATAAATAATAAATAAACGTGACTCTATGGTTTTTGTGTCCTACTTTTTTTTAATAGTTTAAAATAGTTTTGTTAATGTCAAAGTATATTAGGATTAGATATGTCATATTATATTAGGATTAGATCGCGACTTCGTTTGCGTGGACTGTAGAATAGAAAAATTTCGTTAATTCCCAGAAATTTCGAGAAATCGTCTTAGTGTCACCCTATAGTCCCCAAGGAACCTATATGCCAAAATTCAGCTTTCCATAGCCTTAGTAGTAGTAGGTCCTTGTCTGTATGTTGTCTATGAGTCACGCAAGTACTTAGTAACGTTTTATACTTATATCTACGTATGTAGATACTTGTAGTAACAAGTAGTAGTAGTTTCTAGTAAGAAGTATGAAAACTAGACGAAACTAAAAGTTTGTATTTGCATACGTACATACATACATGCATAGCTTCATGCTGTATCCCGCATATAGCAGGGTAGGCATAGGGAACCTAGTGTTAAGACACTCTGTTCCCCACTTTCCGCCAAATTGAGGCATTGCGTGCTGAGTGGCGGAACTCAACGCCGCGCTTAGCCTTGTTACCAATCCTAGGAAATAGAAAAAAACATTTATTGGAGTGGGAATCGAACCCACAACCTGTCGCGTTTTCAGTCGCTTGTGCCTCTGCGCCACGATAGGCGTTAGGCATACGTACCTAAGTACTACGTATATCTTAATGACTGAGCAGCTAAATATTTAAGAGGACTTCTAGCTCTCTAATTCTTTTTACTACTTTCTCTTTCTAATAACGTAGACACGATTCGTGCCTTGTAACGATACCATACCACATTATAAGTATTATATAATATACTAATAGATATCGGCCTGTCTAGAACTATCAATTTGAAGGAGGCCTTTCCTTTCGATTTTTTTGAGAAGAGCTCGGACGGTGGACGCTAGACTTAATGAGCATTTTAAAGGGACTCCTTATAACTTTTCAATGACTGTAGCCCAAGTGTAGGCTATACTTGAGTACAGTCATTGCGGCCAGCTCCTCCCAATGCAACATGATGAATAAATGGAATCCTTCGGAGTTTATACTCTGTAATAGAGTTTAAACCTACAACTTTAATTTTCATTCAGACGGCCCGACAATACCACGATAGGGTTATTATAATAATAAGCTTCACGCTTTTTCTCGCCTAACGGAGTTGACAGACAGAATCTAGTGTCAAATCACCCCGTTCTCCGCTTTCCATAGGAATTCAGGACAGTGTGAGTCGAGTCGTGGAACGCCGAGTGTTGCCATACCAAAGCGAAGAAATAAAAATAATTTAAATATACTTATTCCCTCGAGTGAAGTTTAAAGCATCGAACCCACCATCAATCGTCTTTACAATCAGATGTTAAAACCACTGTGCCACAACGGCCTTCTGTCGGGGTCAATATAATAACAAAATATTCATATTATCATAACTACCGGTCTAAATTCTATTGCCCGTCTCCTTTACTGACCATTATTGTCTGTGGTCACGTATGTCCTTTATTAAACGTATTTTTTTCATTTACTAGGGGACGCGGCGGATGCTGTGTTTTTACAACTGGACCATCTCATTGCGAGATGAGTTGAATATTTAATTGTAATATTTTAAAATTTTGTTTGTTTTTCTAAAAACTATTGTATAATATTTGACAATTGTGATGACGTGTTTATTTTTAGAGAGTAAGTGGAATAATATTGGGCTGTATTTTAACGGTTATTATTCAATTGACCATAGGATTGTTTATTTTATCTCTCTTTTTTAGCTATTTTGGTATAACGATTTTTTTTTAAAGTCTAGACTAGTCTAGTCTAGTTTTAGTATTGTTTAGTTTTTA
Organism: Philaethria dido; assembly: GCA_033558755.1. NCBI lineage: Eukaryota > Metazoa > Arthropoda > Insecta > Lepidoptera > Nymphalidae > Philaethria > Philaethria dido. The sequence continues at coordinate 119,056 of JAKGSA010000959.1, read as the reverse complement.
ATAATATGATCAAAGTAAGTAGGTATATTGTTAATAAAGAACTTATTGTCTGTGGTGTTTTTTTTTTTTTTTTTAAAAAAAAAAAAAAAAAAAAAAACTTTTATTGTGACGATAATTCCAGCCAGATAAGGTTAAGCTTTTCCTAAGTTTAGATTCTAATGTATTTATTGTAGTAAAGTTTTTTTTATGGGAAGGACAAGGCAAATGAGGGTTCGGATCACCTGATGGTGAGTGAACACCACCGTCCACGACCCCATGTAAGACCAGAGGAAGTACAGGTGCGTTGTCGGCCTTTGAGGTGGAAGTAGATGCGCTTTTTGAAGGTACCCATGTCGTATCGACCTGGAAACGCTGCCGCAGGTAGGTCATTCAAAAAAGTTATGCTTTTGACAGTTTTCAATCATTGTAAATGCACTACAGACATGTGATTTATTCTTTGTGATTAAAATATATTGTTTTTTTACATAAAATATTTATATTTTCACAAATATTAAAATATTTACTAAGTATTAGGTACAAGCAGTATTTTGGGTGGTTCTTTTAACACACAACCAGCAGTCTGGCACATCCATCTTTGCAGTTAGCTGTAACGCAAGCGTCTCACGAATTGGAAAGTTATTCAAAATACCTGGGTAATTAATGATCAAGATGCCTGTAGTGATAATGGCATTTCATGAAAGTGTTTGACTGTACCTACTTGCAAATGTTGTAAGTTCGATTTCCTCATAGCATAATTTTTGAAATATAGTTGGTTAGGAAGAGAGAGAAGCTCGGATAATAAAGGCAAGCGCTATTACGTTTTAAAGGAGCCCCGTAAACATACAGTTAAGCCGTTAGTCCCGAGCACTGTTCCGTGTACCTTTCGTAGCAATGCGAAAATGGCATCCGCTCGGTGAATCTATGGAATACCAAAGGAACTTCTTCTTATAATAATTATATTCCATCATTCATAAAAAACTTATAGACTAAAATTAAGCTAGCAACACCAGCCGACTTTATCGGTATCATGTTATTAAATAGTTATCTATTCCAAGCAACCTTAAGTCAAAGAGTGTAAAGGGAAGGTAAAGGATGGTGCAAAATATTTTATTTGGTATATCATGAATTAATAGTATTCTCAGTTTGCTGTTTAGTATATTTAATTTATGCTACTCCCTCTCCCATCCGAACACTAGGTCGGCAACGCATATACATCTCCTTTGGTGTTGTAAATGTCCATGGGCGAAGGACAACCTACCATCAGGTGGTCCTTCTGCTCGTTTGTCATTCTTTACCAATAAAAAAAAAGAAATCATTTCCTCGTGCAGGTAAGACCAAGACTGGCGTTGAGTTGCGCTATGAGTAATTAACACCTGGAAACGAATTTAAAGAGGAGCCTATTGCCTCTAAATTCTATTTGCCTCTATCATACGCATTATCAAATATGATGATACACTTGTATATATTTATTTCTTTCCAGTTTATTTAAATTTCAAGGTACGTGCCTATGTTTTGAAGTCATTGCTATAAGTTGTACTGGTATCATATCTATTTAAATGTGGAGCAAGCGATGACAATAACGCACAGTGGGAGTACAGTAGGTGTAATAGCGGGGCGTGGTCGCCACCAGCCAATCCTGTAACTGATACCATATTTCTTCTTAAAAATTCACAATACAAAATAAACTTTATTCTTCTGGAAATAGAGCTTAAAATCCCTTTCACAAATTGGCAGCTTTGTAAATGATACCCCTAGTTCTACTATTGATATTCAAAGCAAAATGTATTGTGTTATAAGGAAGTATGATTGTTTTTTCTACTGTGTTACATCGTAATTGATACGATTGGACCCAATTGTGAGTGTTAGATAACGTTATATATTTAGGTTTTAGGTGTTTTCACTATATTTTACTTTGTTATGGTTTCGTTAAGCTAGTCATGGCCAATTTTTTAATAGTTTCTTTAGTTCTTTTGATTTTGGCTCAGTTTCTATTATTGTCTATGACATGTATTTAGAAAAAAAAGTTTGAAATGTAAATTTGCTTTTTGTTTTTTTTTTTCTTATTATCTTTTGAAACTAAGACAAACACAAAGCGTTACTTTCCATATTAAAAAATTGTAATAGTTAGGGACATTTTTCATCAAGCACAAATGGATTCACAAAAACGAAGGACATGGCGCACCTGACGGCGGAAGTCATTAGTAAATACGGACAACGGTCGATAACGCCCCACTCTACCCCAAAATTACTTACTGCCGTACCATTAAATAACTCTAGTATTAATCGCAACTTTATTATATTAGACGTAAGATCGAAAATGCTACTTGCTCAAATTTTCAATGTTAACAGTAAAATGGTAGGCTTATATTAAAAAAGGACTGACGACACCCTATAGAATCGTATCTATTGTTGAAATCTCCCCGAGATGGCTTTGAGTATTCAAAATGTCTCCGATAAGAATTTTTTTTCGTCGTCTAATGTTTGGCTTAGGCTAAGTAATTTCCGGTAAAGGTTATGTGCTTCTCTAAATATTCTAATCTTGGTTAAAGATGGGTGGCATTGCTTTGTTTTGTTTTTGCGTTTGTGAGTGCTGTTTTTTTTTATTATTTTTTTTAATGGCTATGTTATTTAAAATTTGCGAATATTAAAAAGAGACACAAATATGCCTAAAGGATTCAATCTGCGAAAAAGTGAGATATCTAGAAAATTTCATATCTGTAAAATAAAATATAACACAATTTAAAAAAAAATTCTAAATATTTTTTAGCAATTAATTCTATAATACATACATACATTCTATGCTTCACGCCGTATCCCGCATATAGCCGGGTAGGCAGAGGGAACCTAGTGTTAAGACACTCGGCCTGTCTAGAACGATTATCAGTTCATATCTAGCATGCATGCGAAGGCGGCATTAGTAGGATCTTTTCAAATTTGGTCAGGTAGAGAGAGGAGCGCGGACTGTGGAGGTGAACGTTAATGCGCATTTTAAAGGGACCCCTTAAACCTTCTCTTGGGTCGTAAGTCCCAAGCTCTCTCCAAGCTCCTCTCTCTGCATTGCGATGAATCCATGGTGCGCTAAGAAGTTTTTTCTCTATTTTTTTGTTATATTATGGCCGAATTCAAACTGTAGAATATGTGTTATAGCAAAGAATTTATAAACTATAGAACAGCTGCTTATAGCAATTTCGTCTAGATCCAGTTAGTAGTTATAGCGTGAAAGAGTAACTAACATGAATTGGAATGGATTTCTTTCACATTTGATTTTTCATATTTAGTAGTATTGAATTCTTAGAATGGAATTGTAAAGCATTATAATCTTATGCCAAACATTAAAAATTATATATTTTTTTTAACTTTATGCTGCGTCCCGCATATAGCAGGGTAGGCAGAGGGAACCTGAGAACCTACTCTTAAGACACTCCGTTCCCCACTTTCCGCCGAATTGAGGCATTGCGTGCTAAGTGGCGGAACTCAACGGCGCGCTTTGCCTTGTTACCAAACCCAGGAAGTAAAAATACTAAACTTTTACAATTCCTGGAGTGGGATTCGAACCCACAACCTGTCGCGTTTACGGTCGCACGCTTGTGCCTCTGCGTTACGACAGGCGCTAAAGTTACAATAATATCTTTATTGCTAAATATTCATAATATACAATCTACTGAGGTTAACCCTTTGTATGCAGTGTGGCTCTTAGGCGTCAAATTTTCGCGAGGGCTCCAACCCGTCTCACTTATTAACTTACCAAAACCAACAATCGTGATTAAATCGCGCGTGAACTAATAAAATAATAAGACTCGTTCGCATCTAATGCTTGATGTACGGATTGGGTTACATGTCTCTATGTTGTTCTTATGATATTTCTATAATCAATTGTGGAGTTTTTTTTAATAATTACGTATGTATAATAAATATATTATAAGGAAATCATTGTGGTTTTGAGAAATGCATCTAGTTTAAAATATTTATGTTTTTTTGGTCTCTAGGTAGAGTAGCTTAGAAATTGATTGAACTTGTTCTGGTTTCCACCTTCTGCCTATTGATATACCTATGTAAGAGTGGTGCTATTTATCATAGGAATCTTACAACAGTTGTATTTATTATGGCTTAAATCAAGAGCTCTTTAATATAAAATAAAAATATAATGTAATGAGTTATTTTTAAATACACGCAAGTCCCATATTTTATAGGGGTTGGCTGAATAACTAATTTATGAACATTCTTCATACATTGAATTCAACATCCATCTTTGTCTAGCCAGTCCTTCCCGTGTGGGATCGAGCCAACAGTTGTCGTGTGCAATCAAGCAGATCCCAATCGTACCGCGATGGCGCAATAATTTATTACTTACTTCTTATATAAACAATTACCAATATGTCTATTAATAATTTACAATAGATATTCTTTAAATAGTTTGACATCAGCCAGCAGAGCCATGTAAACGCCACACAAGGGGTAGAGGGGGGCATAAATTTCATTACAATTAGCTGTCGCAATGTATGAATAATTCAGCGGCGGGGCCGCAACAAGCCGCGCAAACACCGAAGGGTTCACCAGATGACCAGTTTTGAGTCCTGTTTGCTAGAATTACTACAGTAATTTGGACCGTTCATTAGCATTGACTGTGACTGATTTGGATTTTGGGCAAAGCAAATTTGCGAAATCATTATTTACGTTTGTCTAATTTGTCCAATTACTATTGTTTTAGGGTTAATTTTGTTTAGTTTTAGTTAGATGATTCTAATGTATTGTTTTGAATGTTATTTAGTGAAATAGATGAAATTTTTGTCGTTTTTTTTTAATATATTAGTGCAAAAAGAGTGAAGGCACTTTGTTCTCGAATTTAAGATATTGTTTCTTGATTAGCCAACTTAACGCCACCCTTTGTCATAGCACAACGATTAAATCTACCTAAATATTTTCCCCACGTGGAAATCAAACACATAATTATCAATATTGAAGACATTATCTCATTGCGCCATGATGGCTTTAGCTTTTATGTTAAGATACACAAAAAGAACCTAACACTGAAAACAAGCTTTTAACAAGCTTAACGGTAGAGGGCCTAACTATGGGTATAACGTCAAAAATAGAAACTTCGAATGGCTTTCGAATGGTACAAAGTATTATAATTGAGTTTTTTATTAACGCCTAATACTAGTATGTATAAGCGAATAATTTTAAACGGTTTAGTTTATTTTGGACTTGTTTTAGTACCTAATAAGTAAGAGATCATTCGATCTATATGTAGCAAATGTAAGTACTAGTAAGTGTAAATATATTTTTTTTAAGCCTCACAGTAAAAGGAATTCAACGCCACTGCGCCATAATGGCTTCTTCTTATTTATTTATGATTTTTTTTTTATATCTGTACTTTATCGCATTTAGTCGTAGTTTTTAAGGAGGTTATCATAAGTAGTTTACATGACGACATAATATTAAATATTATGGTATAATTTTTTAATATATAGTATTTATAATTTATACTAAGTCGAGACCATTGTGGCGTAGTGTGACAGCGTCAATATAAACGCGATTGGTTGTGGGTTCGATTCACTCTCAGGGGAATAATTATATTAAAATTGTTTTCATTTATCCACTCTTTAAGACAAAGTGCGGCGTTGAGTTTCGCCACTTAAGACACCATATCTCGAATTCGGGCGAACGGCGACCAACGGAGTATCTTAACACTAGGTTCACTCTAACTACCCTGCTATGCGGATTAAAATTTGAAGCTGTTTTTTTCATAATAGTAATAACAAATAAACAAACGTACCCGCGTAGCCGTCACATACCGAGCCCGTCGTCTATATTTAAGCGTTGACACGTTAGCAGTTCATCAGACAGTGATTTCAGACAAGCGATCACCTCGCGACCTCGCTCATCAAATTTCAAATATGCTTCGAGGGATGAGATGAAGCGATAATAAAAAAAAAACAAAAATCTTTTTGGAATTTAAGGAAATTATGCATAAATTTATAGATAACGCCTGTCGTGGGCAGAGGCACAAGGGTGCGACTGTAAACGCGGCAGGTTGTGGGTTCGATTCCTACTCCAAGATATGTAAGTTTAGTATTTTCATTTCCTGGGTTTGGTAATAAGGCAAAGCACGGCGTTGAGTTCCACCACTCAGCACGCAATGCCAAAGAAAGTGGAAAGTGGGGAATGGAGTGTTTTAACACTAGGTTCTCTCTGCCTACCCTGCTATATGCGGGATATAGCGTGAAGCTATGTATGTATGTGTAATTTTTAGATAATGGCTACTATAGTTCAAAACTGTTAATTAATTTATAAATAATATAAATATTATTTTAGGTATATGGGTCTAGAACCTATAATTGAACCTATGAGGGCGTTTATCTATTTATTTTTGTTATTTTATTAAGACAGAGGGAACTTAGTTTTAAGGCACTTTGTTTTGTCGTATTGTAGTGTACAATATGTGTCTTGACGCTAGGTTCTCTTGTTCCCTCTGTCTACCCTACTATGTGCGGGATACAGCGTGAAGCAAAAAAAAAAAATTCGAATGAGGATCGAACTCGGAACCATTGCGTTTACAGTTAGATTCTTTCGTACTGCGCTACGATGACGAACATTAGCACTCTATTTTATTATTGAAAACAAAATATAGAAAAGGCCACTTATAAAATAACCAAATTTACTTTACTTATCCTCCTCCTCCTGTAACTTAAACCATAACATTTCAGCGCGTTATATCCTGACGAGATGCAACTGTTGGCGCCATTGCATCCGCTTTTATCCGTGTAACCTAACTCCGATTTACTTACACCTAGCTACTAACTTCATTTGCATCTATTTATAGTTTTGTTAATTAAAAATTGTCTATGACATAGAATATACCCGTAACTTCCCTTCTACTCTAATAAGAAAAAATCTGATGTACTTAATTGAATCGGTGAGTGCAGAAACAACTTAAGTCACAAGAAATGCAAAAATACGTAATCGATTTAAACTAGCTTAGAAAGCTAACTTATAGTACACTTTTTTCTCTCTTCTGCAAAATTTGAAAATTTGGACTTACGTTGCTTCTGCACTCATCGATTTAATTATTAGATACATTTTGTTAGCTTCACGCTGTATCCCGCACGTAACAGGGTAGGCAGAGGGAGCCAGAGAACATAGTGTTAAGACACTCCATTCTCTTTTAACATTTCCGTTTCCCACTTTCCCAGTTTATTAGATATGTTACATTTCATTTATTTTTGTTTCTTTTTTTAGTATGTATTCTTATTTAAAATAAGTACTCGTATATTTAAATGAGACCAAATTAGAAGTACGAGCTATCATATAAAAAAGAAACATCACAATTGAATCGGTGAGTGCAGAAACAACGTAAGTCACAAAAAATGCAAAAATTCGTAATCGATTTAAACTAGCTCAGAAAGGCAAAATGCGTGTTGAGTAGAGAAACCACCAAAATTTGAAAATCCGGACTTACGTTGTTTCAGCCATTTATGGCTCATGTGTATAGTACATATGTATCTTTATGATAGGATTAAAATTATAACCAGTTTTTATGAGCTTTTTTTTATTAAGTATGTAGATAATTTCATGTATAACCGACTTAAAAACAAAGGAAGTTTTAAATTCGACTATATTTTATATTTGTTACCGCATTAATTTTTAATATGATTCTTTTTAACACGATATGATATGATGATTGTCGATTTTATTCCCTACGAATCAATTGTAATATTTTGACATTCACTTAAGAATATTTTAACTTCCAATACTGTTATGTCATCTTAGAAAAAAAGGTGGCGCCAACGCATGAGAACTATGAATTTCGAAAAAATAATATTTTAAATGTATATGTAACGTTATACTTTACGTTAAACTTTTTGCAAGGTTTCTGTGGTAACAGGAACTTATTTTTATTTATTTAGGATCAATATGTAATGGAGAGATTTAGTTAGTGAATCGCAAATATTGAGTGTTTAGGGAGTAAATGTCATGTAGAGACGTTGGGAGCAATGATACATTGGTAGGATTGGCGGAATGATGACAGTCGATACTCGGCGTTATTAGATTGATAAGTCGACTTGCACATACTATTTTTAAAGTAAAAAACTCTTTAGCGACGTTGTGCACAACAAACAAAAAAATATTAAACTCGCGTCAGGACAAGTGACCCGATTGAAAATTTGTAAGACGAAATTGTAAAAATTGTCATGTTTGTGTACGATAGTGCAATGAATTAATATAGTATTTTCCCTTTTTATAGCAATTCACAAAAATATTTTGTTATCATTCTAAAATATCAAAATGGCACAATGTTAATATTCATGTTTTCACTTTTGACGGTACTCCCAGAGTGCAACCTGTTAATTTTTTTTCAACCTAGGCACCAACCAGGTTATTTATAAGGTGATCAAATGTAAAAAAAAGAAAAATACGAAAATCAAGCATTTTCAGGTATTTAAATAACTTAAAGATGAAATTTACCGATAAAACTTAAAACTGCCAAAAGGCTAATTTTAGATTTATCTACTAATTAACATCTGGTATGAATACATATAAGTATATGTATATATATTGCAAAGGCACAATATATATATATAAGTGTATATATTGTAAAGGGGCTAAAAAGCTCATCCGTCTTATCACCTAATATTTATAAAAAAATCTTGCAGTTTTGCAAGAATAAAAAAAGAAAGAAAAATCTCGCAAAAAATACTACATAAAAAAAACGAAGCAAATCGTTTGCCGATTTTTTTGTCATTTATAACGGTCGAACATTATCGAGCCCTCACAAAATGAGGTGTTCGCAAAAAAGTTAATATGTATTTAATTAAAAGGAAGTGGCGGAATGAAGTCATCTCTTATAATTACGTATTTGAAGAGTTAATGACTGCAAGAACCAGTGACCCGGTCACACCTGCCCGAGAATTGTGAGCTTAAAAATATTTCTTTAAGCATAGTAAGCAATGAGATTTTTAAAATATTTCTGAGGCCATCGAGGCGCACTGGGCGCCTGATTGTTAATGTGACTATTTGTGGGTACGATTTCCACTCGGGGGGGATTTTATTTAATTATTTTTACACTTTTGTTGACTTCTGCCCGTTAACACATAATGTCTAGAGTTCGAGTGGAACACGGTGTACGAAGTGTTTCGACCCTAGGTTCACTCTGACTACCATTTTATGAGGGATAAGGCATGAAGGGTTTTATAAATATACGTCATATATTTTTTTGATATACCTATTCAAAGTTTACATACATACATACATAGCTTCACGCTGTATCCTGCATATAGCAGGGTAGGCAGAGGGAACCTAGTGTTAAGACACTCCGTTCTCCACTTTCCGCCGAATTGAGGCATTGGCGGAGCTCAACGCCGCGCTTTGCCTTGTTACCAAACCCAGGAAATGAAAAATTCCATTTCCTGCAGTGGGAATCGAACCCACAACCTGTCGGGTGTACAGTTGCACGCTTGTGCCTTTGCACCATGACAGGCGTTCAAAGTGTAATTGTAGTAAATTGAAATAATTTTATTAAAATAATAAAAGGCGTTGTCTAACGACATAGTAATAAATGGTCAAGGTAAATGGTAAAGTCACATACTTGGAATAATAAGAAAATTTTTTCTTGAAAATATATCAAAATATAGGTACTTTGAACGTAATGGTTCGAAATATTTATACGTTTTTTTTCGCTTAACCATCTCCTATATGTAGCAGGGTAGGGTAGGACCTAATGTGAAGAAACGCCCCACCCGACTTCCTGTTTATTTTTAAGACATTCCGTGTTCAGTGGAGGAACTTAGTTCCGTGTTTTGTTAAATATCAATAAATTTGACAGTGAATAATCTTTCACCAAATGGGGATCTAGTTTAAAATCATCGCATATTTAAATGCTGGACAGTATTTTTTTGCGACTCTATTTACTTCAACAAGCAATTATATGCCTATCCAATAAGCAAAATATCAAAATAATTAAATAATTTCTTATTTTTAATTTAATTTCATGCTTAAAGGAAGTCTAAAAATACAAACGATACAATGTTATAACACTAAGGTTACATGAAATATTTATTACACAACAACTAACTATTTCAAAGTACATTTTTTTAACTGACACGTCAAACTGTCTCTACACAGATAAATGTTTCTAATAAGTATTAATTAATTTACCTTATAATGCTTTCTCCTTTATTAGAAATTAAATGTTATCATTTTATATAGGCGCCTTTATTAGACGTAAGTAATGAGACCTAGCTGTATGTCTATCGAGTTCTTTTTGTAGAATTCATAGTTTTTAAAGTATAATTTACCGGTAATGAGGAGGACATGATAAAAAGAAACGTTAACGCTCATTCGATGGTGATAAGCCAAATGACATATATGTTTTATTTATATATATGTGACGCCAAGTGCAGTGGGATAGTGTCTAACCGCAAAGGTGGTTGGTTGGAAGTTCGATTTCCTCTGGGGGTCATGATTATATCTATTTTTTTTTATTTTCATCCTTTGGTAAGGTAAGGTGCGGGTTTTGATTTTACCATTCAACATGCAACGTCTTGAATTCAGATGGAAAACGGAGACCGGAGTGTTTTGATTCTAGGTTCTTTCTAACTACCCTGCTACATAAAACGTGAATCTTTGTTGTTTTTTTCAGACCAACTAGAGAACTTAGTGTCAAGACACTCTGTCCACTTTTAACATTTCTGTTCCTCACTTTCGTCGAATTGAGGCATTGCGTGCTAAGTAGCGGAACTCAACGCGCTTTGCCTTGTTACCAGAGCGAGGAAATGAAAATACATATATACAATACACATTCACGTTGTATCCCGCATGTAGGGTAAACAGAGGGAACCTAATGTTAAGACACTCCGTTCCACACTCTCCGCCGAATTGAGGCATTGAGTGCTGAGTGACGGAACTCAACGCTGCGTTTTGCCTTGTAATGGAAATGAAAAATTTCATTTCCTGGAGTTTCAGCTCAGCACGTGTCGTGGCGCAGAGGCACAAGCGTGCGACTGTAAACGCGACTGGCTGTGGGTTTGATTTCCATTCCAGGTAATGTAAAAATTTAGTATTTTCATTTCTTGAGTTTGATAACAAGGCAAAGAGCGGCGTTGAGTTCCGCAGCGAGCAATGCCTCAATTCGGCGGAAAGTGGGGCACGGAGTATCTTAAGTCTAGGTTCTCAGGCTCCCTTTGCCTATTTTGCTATATGCGGAATACAGCATATATATTTACCCATAAACACACCTTAAAAGTTATTCAGTCAGAGAACATATAATGTAACATTCTTTTATAAAAATATCAATTCATTAATAATTTAACTTTAATTATCCACATTTATTTTATCATATCTCCTTGTTGCACTATTATTGGATACCAACGTCATCAACTCATGGCTATTTATGTACAGACAGTTTGATATTCCTTGAACCATGTAAAAGGCAGTAAATAAGTGAAATTCCATAAAAATTGTGGACACTAAGCTTTCAATAAATAAGTTATCAACCGTTACTTCCATTATTAATAGAATTACTTTCCTATTATGTTACAAAAAAGAATAACACAAAGAACCTTGTTAGAAAGCTCACCTTTTCAGTTTTTTTTAATCAATAATGTATACTTTACGTATTAATATTAAATAAGTGGCTTTATATTTAATTTCCTTTAATTTACAATTCAATAAACTGATTAATAATTAAAATCTTGATGTAACAGTAAAAAATATCTAGTTCTTATATATAGTATTCTTTATCGTCTTTTATTTATAGCCTCCTCATTCTCTTCATAAATTAACCACATATAAAAGTTCACGTACGCTTAAAAGGAAAATACCACTTAAACGAATTGAAATTGTTGCATAAGTTGACCAGTTGGCATAATTTAATTATTTATTAATTATTTCGCACTGTCACGCCTTCAATGGACATACAGGCGGCGGTAGTGGAGAAGTTCAAAAGGATTGTTAAGGTTTCACCGACGAAAGCCTGTTCAGGACCAGATATAACCAATCTTAAGTAAACCTTATATAATTTTAGGAAACAATAAAAATTACTGTCTATAAGAATACCCTTTCCTCTAATTCTTAGCGGATTTAAAAGTCACAAAACGTGTAGCTAAATATGTGTGTGGATATTAGCTTTATTTTCTATGGCGAATACTCGATCTTGGAGGTAAAACTCGTATAGAAGCAAATCCGACTATAGCTTCAATGTTGGTACCCTACTCAGGTAAGTAGAGTATCAGAAAATATCAAGCTCTTGATAAGTGAAGTAGCTCTAATACAACACTTTGGAGTGTTACTTGTAAAAGACAGCCTCCGGAGCAAAGTGAATTTTATTCAGAAATGGCTATCTGCTATTGTATACACACCGGGAGCAGCTCTTTAAAATGATGTACCGCAGATATTCAGAACACAAATATTCAGTATCCATCAGAAACTGTTATGTTAAAGAGTCCCATAGACATCGCCCACGCCTTCTGAGACATATACCCTGATTGATATCATATACTCTTCTAAAAGGTACATTTCCTCTTCATGAAATATATTAGTACGAAGTGTCGAGAGACCTCCCTCTACCTCATACTTACACAGGAGGATAATGGATAATGGATCTCTGATCAGCCAGGAAAAAGAGAGATAAGTTCCAAGGTATTGACGATCCAGCATGCAGCTGCATGATAGCGTAAGCCTAAGTATTGTATCAATTTCGCGACATACCGACAGCTGCACCTACTACAGCGAGGGTGATAACGCGATGAGATGCGCGGTAACATAAAAATAATGATTTGTCTTCATTAGTCCTTTATTTTATATCACAGGGTAACGCTCGTCAACTTATTTAACTTTTTGAATCCATGTCACTATTGTCAATTTGGTTGTGTTAATATCTTTTGATCCTTGACCTAGACGTATAATTTAATATCAGGTGATAGTTCAAACCCGCATTTGAAATTTATAATCAGTTTTAGGTTTTATGCAGTGTAAAAGAACACAGTGTTCAAGATATTTATTATATTATCAGCATTCGGCTTGGTCTTATCAGAATGGAGAAATGAAAATTTAATTAAATAATTCCCAGTATAAGGATCGAATCCACACCCAATCGTGTTTACAGTTAGATGGTATCGCACTGCACCATGATGGCCTTTTCATTGGAACTAACTAATTTTAATTATTTCAATTTATTTGTAAAACAGTCATAAAAACCTATTAATACAGACGAAGACTACCACTGTACCATAGGGTTGTAAACTTAAATAAATAATAGGAATAGCCACCTGTATGACACTGTCTATACATTTTTTTCTTGACAATTTCAGTTTTGTTATGTTTGGGATAGTTTTGTTTGTAGAGGCTGTTTACTGCGAGGCGCCGGGAAACGAATATTGTTTTAAAATTGATCCCGTAATTTGAGATCACTCATATTTACACAGTTTTAAAGACACGCTGACAGGGATGCTGAGAGTCTGCTTCAGGGTTATATTGAGATATGTTTTAATAAAAATTCTTTTATTTTTTATATAAATATATTAATTTTTATAATAGGACATTTTTTACAAAACGTATAAAAATATGAACGTAGCGGGACTCGAACCCGCGCCTCTAGAAAACCGTCCAAGCGCTGTATAATATTCATATACGTTTCCTAAAATTGTTTTTCGTTTCCTAAGTGTGTGATTAACACTTTAAACAATCAAAACAAAGTATTGTTTTAAAAGACAAGTACTTTATATCCACATTTAACCTAAAACCATGTTTTGCTTATGTATGTATATATATATATATACATACATACGTATTATCAAAATTGTCTAAATGTTTCAGAATCACGTTTGTAGTGGCTATACATTTTTAATCTTTGTTGAAAAAGCAAACATTTAAAAACATTTATTTAGCATTTTTTTTTTATTTTTAACTTCACGCTGTATTCCGCATATAGCAGGGTAGACAGAGGGAACCTGAGATCCTAGTGTTAAGACACTCCGTTCTCTTACAACAATTCTGTTCCCTACTTTCCTTAATTTAGCAATTCTTACTTATAATTTTATATTTTTACACTCCATTCTTTCATTTTCTGTGTCACATTTTGTCATTTGGCAGCCCTATCCATGAGAAAGAAATACGATTCGTGTGACGAGAAGTTGTTTAAAAACATCTCAACTACAAATACACAGACACATGCCCTTATACTTATCAATCTGAAATAAATTGAGTGTAGAAATTGATTTTCTTTTTCGATTGATGATTTTTTTTGTTTACTGAAGTTGAGCAAAAGTATTATTAAATTATAATTTTTGTCTTTAGGTAAAAATATTCAATTTGCAATTTAAATTAATATATTTTTTGTAATGTCAAAACATTGCGTTGTCCACTTTTCTCCACTAATGGCCTTTTCGTCCTATTGAATTGTGATATTCTACGCCACGTTTTGCTTTATCAGAGCGGGAAATTGAAAATAACTTAAATATAATCATACCCCGAGTGGGAATCGAACCCACAATCGAATTGGATAATCATTATAGTTAGAAAAATAAATAACTTAGGTATATAAGTATAAATCGAAATCAATCAAAATCAAATAATTTCAAATGTCTGTCCCACTATGCCACGATTGGCTCTACTGTATAACATTTATTAATCCACTTAAACAACAATCTAAGCTTTTTACCATACAAAATTACGCTAAGTGAATAAACCAATAAAAACCTTTCATATGAAAATTATCCATTTCAAACATAATTGAAAGTTCACAAGAAGATGTACAAGTAGTCTATTATACACTTATACTAGTAATATGTAATATTGGATACATCGGTGACCTTTTAGTTGGTGATTGTAGTAAAAACTTAACGAAAAACAATGTAAAGACGCCGCGCGAGATCAGAAGCGCCGACCCGCGACAATTACTCAGTACGTAAGGAAACTCATTTTCCAAAGATGGGGACTTATTACACTATTACCAATTTTATATGCGATTAATTTTCAATATATATACTGTATTTCTATAGTGATAGAGCTAAAAATCGTATGGCATGAAATATATTGAGCTTTACGGCAATTGGTAGCACAACACCGCGGCGCACGTAAAGTATTATTGATTACCATCGGAATATAACACGATAGATCGTATTACGGTAGTAATAAAGTGTATTTTTGGTAATATTTTACTTCTTTACAAGCTAGATTAAGTTGGTAATGTAATCCGCGCCGCGAATTGCACGTCAATCATCAATCGGGCGCTGACAAAGGAAAAATCCTTTTAGAACTCGCGATTGATCAAAGTAGTGTCGCCTTAAACTAACCCCTGTTGAGCTAATTTAGCTATGGATTGTTAGAATTTTGATTGTTTTTCTTTTTTCTTTGATGGCAATTTTTAAATGTCACCTGCTTTATTATTTATTTTACTAGAAGCTGTCGTGGCGCAGTGACTGTAACCGCGATTCATTGTAGGTTTGATTCCCATTCGAGGAATGATTATACACACATACATACATAGCTTCACTCTGTATCCCGCATATAGAAGGGTAGGCAGGAGAAACCTAGTGTTAAGACACTCCGTTCCAAATTTTCCGCCGAATTAAGGCATTGCGTGCTGTATAGCAGAACTTAACGCCGCGCTTTGCCTTGTTACCAAACCTAGGAAATGAAAAATTCCATTTCTTGGAGTGGGACTCAAACCCACAAACCTGTCGCGTTTGCAGTTGCACGCTTGTACCTCTGCGCCACGACAGGTGCCAATGATTATATTAAAATTTATTTATATCTCTCCGCTCTGGCAAGAGGCAAGGTTGAGTTCTGTCACTTGAAAGGTCTGGAATTCGGGCAGAAAGCGGCGAACGAAGTGTTTCGACATTAGGTTCTCTTTGACTACACTGCTATGCGGGAAACAATATGAAGCTGCTGTATTACACGAGATTGCCAACTGTCAGATATAACTTAGGTAATTGATATGCTTATATTATACCTAATAATAAACTATATAGGTATTAGGCGAGGTCATCATGGCGGAGTGGAACAGTGTCTGACTTTAAACTTGATGGTGGTGGATTCAATGTAAGGACAGGTCTCTTGAGGCAATATTTCTTAAATTATAATAACATATGGGTTTGGTAACAAGGCAAAGCGCGGCGTTGAGTTCCGCCACTCAACACACAATGCCTCAGCTTGGCGGAAAGTGGAGAACGCAATTGTTGTAAGAGAAAGGAGTGTCTTAACACTAGGTTCTCAAGTTCCCTCTGCCTAACCTGCTATATGTGGGATACAGCGTGAAGTTAAAAAAAAAAAAAAATATTTATTAAACAATTCAATTCCTCTGTTTTGGTAAGAAAGCGGGGCGTTGAGTTCTGCCTACTTAACACGGAATGTCTCAATTTTGTCCTAAATACCAGAGAACGGAGAGTCTGAGCGTTACCTTAAGGTAACTCTCAGACTCTCCCTCCAATTATAACGTTTATATTGATGTCTTCATTTTTAAACTTTATTTAACATTTGGTGAAAGCACATATAACATGAAAGATATGTCTTTTTATAAATACAATTCTTTCAAACATTTTTTATTTGCAATAAATTTCTAAATTCCAATAATAATTACTATTTAACATAAAATACAATTAACATATACTATGCACATAATATATTATTAATTAATTATTTAAATAACATTCAATTATAAGTGAAAATACTTTCTAATAAATACACGCATAAAACAATTCACAGCTAATTGATGAAGCGCGCCGGATATGCCAAGTGTCGCACTGAATACCACAAATGAGCATAATAAATAAAAGGTCCATTGTAAACAGAAGGAAGCAAGGAAACGTGCATTGTATAGCCTCAAAGTACACCGATTTCTAAAGAATTATTTTTGCGAAAGATGATCTGCAAATTGGAACGTGAAATTAGTATGAATGTTTCTCGCTTTGCCCGTTCATTTGAAGGGTTATCGCGTTTCGAGGGTTATGGTAGAGAATGGGCTCTCTGTTTTTGTGTCTAGATTTGCGTCTTTATGTTGGGAAAGCGCTCAGTGTAACTGAATATTGAGTGTAAAGTGGCACCGTCTTTAATTGGTATTATTGTTTAGGTTATTTTTATTTAAGAAATGTACCTATATATTTTGATGTAGGTATTATATGTGGATATATGGGCAATGTGTTCATTATTTTAATATGTATATTGCAAAAGCTGGTGAAGATGGATGTTTGTTCCTCTTTCATGTAAATATTACTATATCAATCTCAAACTTTACAGTAAAATAGTCTAAATGCAATAATAATAAATAGGTAACGATATATATCTATCTTTTTATTACAAAGTTCAGTGTTCTGGGCGAAAGTGTGTTTTCATTAGTTTCAGTTAATGAAATGCCTAGTATTTTCTATTTTCTTGTATGGATCAGAGTCATGGACAATTCAGAAGAACTGAGCGTAAGGCGTCAATCGTAGTCTTTGTAATGTGTTTCTGGAGGCACTTGTTGAGAATTTCATGGACTGCTCGCCGTACTAACATTTCCATTTTAAAATAGGTGGTAGGAGGTTCGTCCTCCGACTGGCTCGCGACCACTATCATGTCAAAGACGAACCGCCAAATATCTAATGATGTGTTCCGGTTCGATGGCATGTAAGCCAGATTTTCCCCTTTCCCACCCATCCTTTCCCCGAAATGTGGTGGTTCTGATAGTGGACTACTACATTGTCCCCCCTTCCATCAGTATCCTCTAGGTTGGCAACGCATCTACAACATCTCTGGTGTTGTAGATGTCTATGGGCGAAGGTAACCACTTACCATCAGGTGGTCCTTCTGCTCGTTTGCCATCAGTTATCCATAAAAAAAAAATATATACCTCTGTATCAGATAAAGACTTTTGTCAATTGTGGAAATGCGCATTTTTAATATGTTCTGCACATCACACGAAGCGAGAACGTTTCATAACGTCCTGCACTGGCTGTTCCATTAATGATTGTACACGCATTACTGAGGATGGGGACAAATGGAGGGATCTTGCAATCTCGTTTCCAAATTTAAAAGACACATCACGATCAAGGCCTCTTTAACGGGAGTGTATGGCCAAGAAGAAGAAGAAGAAGTTCATTAACCGATTTCAAAAAAGGAAATTTAAATTTAAGTTCTGATAAGTAGTTTTTGAGTTATTCGTAATATTTTCACTTTTGAATGCCTTTATTTGAAGTCGGTTTTCTTTTTGTTAAAATCTTATGTCGCTTTAAACACAATATGTTTAACATAGACAAAAGGTGATTTCACATACTTCAAGTCAATTAATGTGCAAATTTGGCAGCAGATTTCTTTTCCTTTAAAAACCATGTCTGACATGTTGACATCGTGTACATATGGTATGAACAAATTAAGCATTTTTAAATTCCAGTTTTATTTTGAAGATACTTATATGAGTTATGTTTAAGTTATTATGAGCAGATGTGCTCTTCTCTTACATGTCAGTTTCACGCTTTTTTCTGTATATCGGTGTAGTTAAAGAGAGCCTAGTGTTTAGACTCCGTTCTCCACTTTCCATCCTAAACCGATATAAAATAAAAATCGATATAAAATATAAAACGTTGCCTGTAAAGCGATCAATAAAGAGATTAATAAAATATTATGTAGATTAACTACTATTAAATTAATAATAAAATTGTACTTATTCTATTTGAAAAGAGCAACTGTTACGTTTCTTGCTGCTCTTCTCAGAGAAGTGTCTTCCAATTCGGTACACGACGACAACTTTATCTTTCTTTATTCCATGATTCAAAAGTTATATTTGTTATATATGAATAAAGAATATTTAGAATCAATCACAAAAAAATAAAAAAAGAACTGTTCTTCACGAAATGGTAATAGCAGTAAATTTAAAATTTACTCCAAATTTGTAAACTTACCCCTTAAAGACCCATTGACACCCTATCCATGTTAACTGAACACCAGTAAGTAGCGTACACGTGGCCCGTCATCAGCCGCCTTTGTGTCGGCAGAGGGTTAACTGGCAAGGAATTTAACTATTTTTTTTATTATCGTTTAGTAGAAGTAAAAGTTGAATTATAATTCACAGCTTCACGCTTAGAACCTAGTGTCAAGACACTTCGTTCTTCGCTTTCCGCCCGAATTTGTGACATCATTACAATATATCATAAGCACTAATGGCTAATAACGCCTGTCGTGGCGCAGAGGCACAAGTGTGCGACTGTAATCGCCACAGGTTGTGGGTTCGATTTCTACTCCAGGAAATGGAATTTTTAATTTCCTGGGTTTGGTAACAAGGCAAAGCGCGGTATTGAGTTCCGCCACTCAGCACGCAATGCCTCAATTCGGTGGAAAGTGGGGAACGGAGTGTCTTAACACTAAGTTTCCTCTGCCTACCCTACTATATGCGGGATGCAGCTGAAGCTATGTACGTATGTACGTGCACTAATAGCTATCATATAAAAAATAATTATCAAAATTGGTTCACCCACTAAAAAGTTAAGCAGCAACACTTTTAAAAAATATACTCAAATTGAGAACCTCATTCTTTGAATTCAGTTAAAAACTAAATATCCAAATTTATAAAAATAATCAATATTTCAATAAAAAATCGTAACAAAATTAGGGTTGCGATGCAAATCATCGCACACGTAGCAATTTTAAACTTTTCCGCGTTGTGTGACAACTTAATAGCAGAGGGACAGATAGCTGCCGATCATTACCTCCCCCTAGCCCTAGCGAGAAACTTATCACATTACGAAAAAGTAAGAAACGTTGAATCCTTTGATCTGAGCGCCTCGCTAATTTGACGATTATACTGTACCGGGTTTGGATAGGGTATAATAATCTTTGGAAGATTGTTTTGATATTATGAATCTACTTATAGCAACTAGGCTCTCTTTTTATATACTGCTATGTAAGAAAAAGTGTAAAATTGTACGTAGCTAAATTAAATAAATATCTTATTATAGCCTACTTTTACCACCTTTATTTTTACGGTTCCCCACTGGGGGAAATCAGAGAGAACAATATTTCATTTTCGAACTGTATGAAATACCAAATCCATACATAAAATGAATACTTATAAACAATTGTCCAAGTAATTTTCCTCTTCAAAATGGCGTCAAAATAACTTCAGTGGTATTAAAAAGCTAATCGTCAATGTTTTCAAACAAAACTACACCAACAGACAACCCCCAAGCGAAGCTTTCACACGTCAGTGAACCTCTAATAATAATCGCTTCCAAATGTTTATTTAATTAACGAAAAAAACTCAACCGTTGCCCATCCATTATGTTTAACAATTAGGAGCTATTGCCGCAACAATGGACTAAATATACAAAATAAATGACTGACGGACAGATGAATATCTATTATTGAGAAGTCATTTGGCGGAGTGGAACATTTGACTATAAACGCGATAGGTTGTGGGTTCGATTCTTATTGGAGGTTATTTTTAGATTGTGTTTACGTTTATTTGCTCTGGTAAGATGAAACGTTGACATCCGCCACTTAGCCTGAACGTCTCGAGCGGAAAAGGGCGAACATCTTGATTAGTAGTCCTCTCTAATTACCCTACAATAAAGATGCTAAAAAAGGCTTATTGGTAAATATGAAATTAGTCAAAAGATTAAATTATTATTTCAATACTGAATATTTATGGTTATAGTTTTAGGAAAATCTCACAAAATCTTTATAAATTGCAGCTTATGTGTTATTCCAATCTAATAGATATATTACTGTAAGATTTAATCTAGATCCGCAGTAGTTTTTAAGTGAAAGAGTTATAAATATCGATCGATCGAAGTTGACTTGGCATATAATGTAAGTGTAGCAGATCATTAAGGGAATCTCAAAAATATTACGAAAACGAGACTAGGTTTTATAATCCAGATAAACGAAGTCACGGGGCACAATACTTATATGTAAGAAGCAATCTATAAATAGTTCATAGCAAAATGGTCAACGGAAGCTTCTCGCGTTGTTTTCCAAACAGTACAGTCGTTAGTGTACCGTTGACGAGGCCACAAAGGATTGACGGCTACCGACAAATTTCAACTTATTTTGTTTATTCGGGACGCCTCGCCCATTGTGACGGTTCACCGGTACAAAGTGACAGGCTTACCAGTTAAGTTACGTCGATGAGTAGCAAGTTTTACTTAAATGCTTTTATAATTTAAAATATCAATTTGAGTTTAGTTAACGTTTGTTGTGCTGTCAAAATGTTTAGTTGTTTTTAAAATTGTATTAGATATTTATTTTCTTTTATATGAGTATATTAATCTATATATAAGTATGTAAAACGGTTTCGTTACTGATTGATTTATAGATGACGTACAGGAGAAATAACTGGTCATAGAAATTTGTCATTTATGCTCCTTGGTAAGTGTAGGGAGCAATAAGAGATGATTTTCTCAACTTCGTACGAAAACGGGGCAAGCCGGGATTTTTAATTTTATAGTCTATGTAAGGAAGCATACAGCTTCCTTCAACTGTTACCAAACTTTCTTATTCTGTGCCTGTTGTTACAGGTGCATTATTAAGGTTTTTCTTCTTTCTCGAGATATTGCATTTTGAACACCGATGACCGCCGACCTCCCTACATAGGCTAAGAAATAAGAGGTGAATCCTATATATATTAACTATCTAATTAATTATTACAATAACAACAAAAAATCGAGAAGTTTTCGAACCCATATCCCTTGTGACTACGTTTGAACGCCTCACCGAACCGAAATTCTGAAGTATTTAAGTAATATGACCATACAAATTATGATTTTAGAGCAATCAATTCTAAAAACGCTATCAAAAATATTAGGAAAACTGAATACCTCAACAACGTGATTGCTTTTCATAAAATTGTTTTCATTTATTTGTCGTTTAAACCGCCCTTGTTTAGTCGGCACCGAACCCCACTCAACTTAGGTGTTAAGCAAATATTGATCACGACTAATTGAAATCGGAAGTGCTATACAGCCAATGAATGGGGTTAAGGTAATTTACTATTTGATTCGCCTTTTCGGATTTTAGGTTTGATTTTTTTTAGTTAGGTATACAGAGGTGCTTGGATGGTGGAGGTTGATGTGTATTTTAGTGGGGTCTCTTTTACGCCTACACTTGGGTCGCAAGTCACAAGCACACCCTGAGTTCCCATTTCTGCAACACGATGGGTCCTGCATACACACGGTGAATTCATGGATTGCTAAGGAGTTTCTCCTTATTAAAAGTGGTAAATATTGCGCCGCTACGGTTTACGAGTACGTTAATTGGGGCAGTTCTCGTGTCGCCAGCTTGTGATGATTGAGAAGGAGCATCGTGAGGTTTTAGTGGGTAGTCTTTCGACTTCTTTCTGGTTTGGAGTCCCACATAACCCACCAGTCAGTAAAGGGGTTTCTTTTCCATAAAAATTGATTGAGCATGGTAATAATCTACTAATATAATTTCTATTCTACTATGATATTTTTTCTCTATTTTTGTAGGTTTTACTGAATTTGTATGGTAAGTGGCGCATCTCAGTCAAGTTTTCTTAACTTGTGCCACATACCAGAAAAACATTTCTCAAGTAATAAATACATTATTATTGCTCGTTACCACTCCAAAACAACAATTACAATGAAAACTCTTTGTAAACTTAGTTGTAGAAACAATATAAATTCATAAACATTTAAATTTGTAAAGAAATCGCGAAGTTGAGTTCCGCCACACAACATACATTGCAAAATGAAGAAAAAACATAAATCTGTGACGATACCTATATTCGTGCGATACTAAATATATGTAATAAGTGCATATATATAGGTAATAAAGATTGATGCGTCAATTCTCCGCGTTCATCCCATCCGCCAATAGAGCAGAGCATCCTCATTGCGGGACAGGATACTGACAATCACGCCCATCTAATATAATCGCACTATAAATACACATACAAACTTACATACATATATATGATATGTATTATGTAGAAAATTACATACAGATACATAGCTTCACGCTGTATCCCGCATACAGCAGGATAGGCAGAGGGAACCTAGTGTTAAGGCACTCCGTTCCCAACATTCCGCTGAATTGAGGCATTGCGTGCTGAGTGGCGGAACTCAACGCCGCGCCAAACTCAGGAAATGCAAAATTCCATTTCATGAGTGGTAATCGAACCCACAACCTGTCGCGTTTACAGTCGCACGCTTGTGCCTCTGCACCAGGCGTTAGGAGTAAAAAATTATTATAGGTATATTTGTAGAAAATGACTTATAAACAATAAAATATATTTTTCGTAAAGTACAAATAATGCTACAGCATTGGGAAACGGAACATTTTATTAGAATGGAGTGTCTTAACTCTTAATACTAGATTCATAGGTTTTTTGGTATGCACCGTAAAGCTAAAAAGAAATAAAATTAAGACCATTGTGGCGCAGTAGACGGACGGTGTCGAACGGACTAATTGTCTACTTAGCAAAGCTTGAAGCTAAAAAGAAAAAATATATATTCTCACTTATATATATATATATATATATATATATATATATATATTTCAAAACGTATAAACACTTCAAAAGTACAAAGAAGGCATTGAGCACTTTCTTTTAATTAAAAATTTTCGCCAAATATCATATTCCTCCGTCCGCTTGATTCTCTGAAAAAAAAATGGAAAATACAGAGAAGAAAGACAAAATGAAGTTATATCACTAGATACTTGCATGTACCTATATAAATGAGAAAGAAGTCACTAGGCTCTCTGCTTACACCCCAAAAATGTACAGACGCGAGGAAATGCATTACTATTACCAAAAAGCTTAAGATTCAATTCATCATATTTGATTTATGTTATTTTCGTCAATCTATTTAAATGCCTGTCGTGGCGCAGAGGCACAAGCGTGGGACTGTAAACGCGACAGGTTGTGGGTTCGATTCCCCCTCCAGGAAATGGAATTTTTCATTTCGTGGGTTTGGTAACAAGGCAAAGCACAGCGTTGAGTTCCGCCACTCAGCACGTAATGCCTTCAGCGGAAAATTGGGAACGGAGTGTCCTAACACTAGGTTCCCTCTGCGTTCCTTGCTATATGTGGGATACAGCGTAAAGTTATGCGTGTATGTATTTAAATGAGTTGTCAAAATTCTTCAACGTCCAAAACAACTTCACCTTCATCGTTTTTTCTCGTAGTATACAGAGAACTTAGTGTCGAGAAATCTCGTTCTCCTCTTTCTGCCCGAATTCGATGCATTGCGTTTTAAGTAGCGGAACTCAACGCCGCGAGACAAACTCACAAAAGCAAGGGAATAGAAATAATGAAATATAATGAAATCCTCGAGCAACAATCGAACCCGCAAACCACTCGCATTATCAGTCAAACTGTGTTCCACTGCGCCACGATGGCATCTAACAGCAAAACGCCTAAAACATTTACAATTAAACATTTTTTGTGTTTATTATTACAAACAATTTATCGCGAAGCGTATCGGAACGTTGTAAATATTTTAACAAGACGTGGAGCCAAATTATTTAAAAGAAAGAAAAACAATTTAAGCTGACAGACGCTCATTGAACAGCGAAACGTATTCAAATATCTGAAATTGTTGACAAATTAAGTTCCCTGCCCGGACTTGAACTCCCTTACCACTTGAGAGCGCGACTCCAAAATTGTGCTTTACAATATTATCTGTTATATATTATTTTTTAACTGCGCACGTATTTCAAAGGAATAAGGTGTTATTTTCTTTAATATTCAGTTTACAATAGGCAGAAACCATTTTGTTTCAATATGCGAAGGGACGGGAGAGATGTTCGTTTTACTAGTTACTCAATTAGGCCCTTTGTGTTTGTTTATCTGAGTTTATACAGCGTTAGAGCGAGATGAAAATAGGATTTACTATACAAAGGAAAGGGATGCACGATGCGAAGTAATTTGAGACAGTTCTTTTCACGTAATACGTTCCTATTTTGAATAGCAACTGGCGGGAAATGCATTTAGAATTGTTCTTTTTTTTTCTTAATTTTGTAATGGTCGATTTTCTTTGATACGTTCGGAAAGTTAATGCCTTTGGATAGAATGTTACATTTATTTGTATTTATTTCTATTTTAGTATGAAGTATATGAAACAGTATTTAAATATTAAATGTAATAATATTATTTGCTTTAAATAATACGAAAAAAATAATAATATTGTAAGAAGCTAATGTTATGCCTAACATTATTTCCTATTATCAATTCGGAAATACTATTCAATATCAAATATCGATACAAAATCGAGTTCAATCGAGTATGAAATACAAAAGAGTATCGTTTGTATTCATCTCAGTGGAGTTGCTCAGTTGTTCACCCCTGAGCCGTGGCCCGTGATTGAGCAAATATAAGGTGACTGCGATCAGCGACCGATGGCGCATAAAACATCGTATCAAACAAAACTGGATGGTTGTATGCAAAATGAAAATGTTTTCTTATAGTATGTATACTAGATATTTAATTTAATTATGGTCATATTACATAAAATCTTTATAAATTGAAACCTATAATTTATTCTGTTTTTTTTTAGCTTCACGCTGTAACCAGAGTAGGCAGAGGGAACCAGAGAACCTAGTGTTAAGACACTCCATTCTCTTTCAACGATTCCGTTCCCCACTTTCCGCCGAATTGAGGCATTGCGTGTTGAGTGCCGGAACTCAACACCGCGATTTGCCTAAGAAATCAAAATACAAAATTTTGCATTTCCTGGAGTGGGAATCGAACCCACAACCTGTCGCGTTTACAGTCGCACGCTTGTGCCTCTGCGCCACGACAGGCGTTTATTCTGATTTATAAGTCATATTATTGTAAAGTTTCATTTTAATTCGTTCAGTAGATATTTTTTTGCGTCATCAACTTCCAGCCATCCTCACAAACTTTCGCATTTATAACATTGATAGGATTATACTTGATATACTTTCTAGTAAACTGTAACTGTGACAGTTACCTTGAATTTTTCAGACTTTTACACTGAAGCTGAAGCTCGAAGTCGAACTCAGCTTTTCATTTAATTCCATCCCCGATAGCTACACTCAACTATTAAAAAAAAATTCAAAATCTGATACGCAAACATATTTTTTTACGTATGCCTAAGCGTTTAATTATGATCTGTCAAAATCATGTTTTCGACGAACACTTATTTTTTTCATATGCAAACTATAAAAACGCAAATACTAGTATATAGCGATTGGCCGAGCTGAGCCAAAACACTTTTGCAACAAAAAAGTAGGAGCTTCACTTCTTCTTCTTTCTTCTTTGTCCTCGCCTTATCCCGTTATACGGGGTCGGCTTTTCTTATCATGCGGCGCCATGTAGTTCGTTGACTCCCATCACTCTCATTAAGACCAAGTTTTTTCATGTCCTTTTCGACACATGTCCACCAGGTAGTGTGAGGTCTACCCCTCCCCCTCTTTTCACCTTCGCTTAAGGGTACGCCCTAGTTTTCCTCACCTTCTTTATCTTGTTTGGCCTTTTCATGATAAGTATGTTGTTTTGGCTTGTGTTTTATGACCGGTTGCCACTTGACAACAGGAGCTGTAGAAGCTGTAGAAGCTTCACTGAAATACTTATTTTAATACTAAACCTTATTTACAAATAGAGAGTCCAAGAACTTTTTAAATTGTACTAAGGACATATATATAATATATAAACAGTAACAAGCTAATGTGCATACACTCATTACTTCTTATACGTGTAATAAAATATTTTAAGATATAAAATATATTTATATTAACTAGAACCATAACGCATAACGCCATTATCTAACCCCTCAATAAGACCAACTCCTCACGCGGGGAACAGTAATGAACTCTTTTAAACTAAAGCTCGTACCGGCTGAATCCCTTTACGTTGTTGACTTTAAAATCATACGGAAAGAAATCAAATGAGCACGTTCTATTCTGAAGTTTAGGAACTGTGTAATAGATAATGATAACTGTAATCAGAGGGAATATAAATATGGTCATGTTTATTCATTTTATATTAGCTTCACGCTGTATCCCCCACAAAGCAGGGTAGGCAGAGGGATCATGAGAACCGAGTGTTAAGACACTCCGTTTTTAACCGATCTCCATTTTCCGCCGAATTGAGGTATTATGTGCTTAGTGGCCAGACTCAACGCCTCGCTTTGTTTTGTTACCAGAGCAAGGAAATACTCTTCTGCTTACTTTCGGCCAAATAGGTTAATTCTTATTTCTAATAAAATAACATACATATGTTTATATTTCAATTTTTAAACTTGCCAAGTGAATATTAAATGAAACTATTTTAACCGGATTAATCGCGTATATTTTAGTATTCGAAAATACATTTTTTGGAAACCCGACGTTTCGAACACTTTACAGTAGTCCGTGGTCGCAGATAGACTAAAATATATGCAATTAATCGGGTTAAAATAGTTTCATTTAATATGTGTAATAATCGCGAAAATCAAAGAGTTAATTACCAATTGAGTAAAATAATATTAATTATTTTAAAAATCCTATGAGAATTACACGCACTTAAAAATCTACATCTCTTATAAACATATGACAATAACGACATTAACACATAAATTCCCACGTGAAATATTACTAATAAATAAAAATTGAAACATAATAAAAGTTAACTTAAGTTGAAGCCTTTACTTGACTTCGGAGGGTTTGCAAAATACATTTTAATAGAGGCCCTTTGTCTCTAAGAGCCCATTAAGTTCTCTTGATTAACCATAGGGTAAAATATAAAATAGTTGCTGATTTGGTGGGAAAGGCTGTTAACTTGTAATTTTGACTCTTAAAGTAGCTTTGTTTAATTTCTTTTGACTTTAAAAATTAAGTGTGCTTAACAGTTACTGGTTGTAGAGTTGCGTTTGTTATATTTAAGACGTTGGCTGTTTAGTGTTTGACTTTTGTTTTAAAATGGCGGATTTTTTTCTGCTAATTTTAAAAATATTGCATTTTTGTATATACACATAGCTTCACGCTGTATCCCGCATATAGCAGGGTAGGCAGAGGAAACTTAGTGTTAAGACACTCCGTTCCCCACTTTCCGCCTAATTGAGGCATTGTGTACTGTGTGGCGGAACTCAAAGCCGCGCTCGTTACCAAACCCAAGAAATGAAAAATTCTATTTCCTGGAGTGGGAATCGAACCCACAATCTGTCGCCTTTATAGTCGCACACTTGTGCCTCTGCGCCACGACAGGCTCTAATATACTAATAAAATTTTAATAACATCATAGAATATATTACACCGTAATCTAACAGTATTACGCTCGGAGTCGGGCATCAAACCCTTGTAACAAGATACTCAATCCCAACTGAATTAGTGCCCCAGTCGGGAACGCAACTTGTTACACGCTCCGCTGGCTAATGAGACTGAATTATTAATAGAAAATATTATATGAACTGTAAATTAATTTGCTTTGTATAGAGATTTCGAGGGAAATGAATGTTTGTAATTTGAGTGTTTTATATATTTATTGTTGCAAAATTATGATTTTTAAGACAATATTGTCCTATTTATATGTTATCTTTGCCTTGGTAAAGACAAGAAATTATTATAATATTTGAAATAAATAATAATTATAGATTAGGTATTTGGTAGAATAAAAAAAGATGATACAGAAGCTTCACGCTTTATCCCATGCATAGCAGGGTCAGAGTGAACGTAGTGTCAAGACACTCCGTTTGCGGCTTTCCGCCCGAATTAGAAGCATTGCGTGTTAAGTGGCGGAATAAAACGCCGCGTTATAACCAGAGCTGACAAATGAAGATAATTTAAATATAATCATTCCCCTGAGTAGGAATCGAATCTACAACTAATCGTGTTTACAATTATATGCTGTCTCACTGCGCCACGATGTCCTCAATAATAAAGATACCTACATTTGGTTAAAAAGTATTTAATTTAAATTAGAAAACTTTTCTTTTTTAAAATGGCAGTAGTGATGAATGTACTTGTATTTCGTATATTTCTTTTTTTTTCTGCCAATTTTAAAAATATTGCATTTTTGTATATACACATAGCTTCACGCTGTATCCTGTATATAATAGGGTAGGCAGAAAACCTAGTGTTATGACACTCCGTTCCCCACTTTTCACCGAATTGAAGCATTGCGTGCTGAGTGGCGGAACTCAACGCCGCGCTTTGTCTTGTAACCAAACCCAGGAAATGAAAAATTCCATTTACTGGAGTGGGAATCGAGCCCACAAGCTGTCGCGCTTACAGTCACACGCTTGTGCCTCTGCGCCACGACAGGCATTGGCAGTAGTTAATATCAGCAGTAAATAGATAGAGCATATTTTCCTTGTCAGAAATCTTCTGACGAGGAAAATACGCTCTATTTTTTAGGCCATCCTTAGCCTAAACGAAAAATAAACTGAACAATATTCGCTGTCTTTTTCATAAAAAATATTTTTTTTTTCATTACAACAGAATGTGGCGAACAGGAATGTTAAAAGTGAACAGAGTATCTTAGCACTAGGTTCAACTAGTTCACTCTGCCTACCCTGGTATGTGTGGGATACAGCGTGAAGCTAAAAAAGAGAAGAAGCAGCAATCCATGCGTTCACCTTGCGGGTGGTAGGCATAGGAAACTAGCGTAAAGACACTTCCTTTTTGTTTAAACATTTCCATTCCCCACTTTCCGCCGAAATTGAGGCATTGTGTTCTAAGTGGCGGAACTCAACGCTGCGCTTTGCCTTCTTACCAGGGCAAGGAAATGAAAATACTAAATAAAGACTTTATTTGACGAAATTCCATAACAATAGTACAGTACCAGAAAGCGTAATAAAACGATAATAGGGGAGCATGGCAATTAAAATTAGTCATATTTTTGACGGAGCTCGCGCCTAACAACGTTTCTCGCGCCGGTGCACCGCCTCTTGTTGCGAATTCACATTTTTAATTTACTGATTTTCATTTTTGCTATGAATAATGTAAATATTGTTTCATTTATTTTTCGTTCAAGTTTGTTAAGCAATATTTTTTAATATTTTTTTGTATTTTGATAATATTTTCTTATCTGTCGGTCTAAATACTCATTTTCTTGATTTTTGCGATAAGCGATAGAAAGTAAAGATATTAGAGAGAGAGTTACTATTTTTTTTACTTATGAGTTGATATAAGGCAAACCGTCAATTTTAGGGCATTGCGTGTTAGATGGCGTAAACCAATGCTTTGGTTTACGCCATAACATAATATAGCAGCAGCTATATTATGTTCATGTATTCATATTATTCATGCACCTTTAGAATTATAGCGACCTATTTAAAAAATATCATTTTTTGTGAAACTTCAATATAGATTTGTACATGTAAGTTTATTGAAAAGAAATGTTTTTTTTTTAAATTATATTTTAATTTAAATTCTTATTTTAATCAAAGACGATAAAAATCGTCGTTTTAAGTCGTTTCGTGACAATAAATCAAAATCATGATATTTTTGATTAGGTACCTCTAATTCTAAAGCTGCGATATCTTAACTGAGCTACAATATCATCAATTCATACTAAAATTATAGATGAGAAAATGTTTATTTGTCCTTCTTTTACGTCATAACGAAGCAATATTATGTTTTGATTGGAAATAATTAGGTTGGAAACTGACATAAGCGACTTCTTGTCGCAATAAAACATTTAATTCCCATAGGAAAAACCATAATTGCATAGACTTAGCGAGTAAAGCCGCATGTAACAGCAAGTATACTATAAATATAACAAATAATTTCCACCACATTTGAAAAATCTCTACTAGTGGTTATACAAGTGTTTTGACCCGTTTAAAATTAATGGCCGCTTCAGATTTGGACGAGGCTGTTCCCTCGAGCACCTCGTTACTGGTACGTTACATGAGAAACAATAAAACAAATTCTTATACGATAACGCTCAGTTGAGAACGTTTAAAGTAATGACAATTTTTGTCATTTTTTTATTGTAACTCTATATACCTTAAGTTCTTCTTAATTGTTCTATTGTAGTTTTTACCAACTTTAAGATATGGTGGTTCTAAATTATATGTGTTATGGCATATTTTTTTACTGGGTGAACGAATTTTAATGACTCTTTTTTTATATGATAGCTGGTGCTTCTGATTTGGTCCCATTTAAATTAAATTAAGATCTGGCAAGTAGTTGTTGAGTTATTCGTAATAATTTTCTTTAAGTACATTTTAATTGAAGTCAGTTTTCTTTTTTTGTTAAAGTTTTAATAATTCTAGAACTTTTTATTAAAATTTGCCTATATTCCTGATAATTACAAATTACGAAAATTGGTGAAGATAGATGAATGTCTGAATCTTTTATTTTAGAAAAACTTCTGAACGGATCTGAGATCTTACTGATCGAAAATTACATTTTTTTTAACTTCACGCTGTAACTCGCATATAGCAGGGTAGGCAGAGGGAACCAGAGAACCTAGTGTTAAGATACTCCATTCTCTTTCAACAATTCCGTTCCCCACTTTCCGCCGAATTGAGGCATTGCGTGCTAAGTGGCGGAAATCAACGCCGCGCTTTGCCTTGTTACCAAACACAGGAAATGAAAATACTAACATTTCCTGGATTGGGAATTGAACCCTGAACACAACCTGTCGCGTTTACAGTCGCACGCTTGTGCCTCTGCGCCACGACAGGCGTTAAAATTACATAAAAAGAGAATTTACACACAATAGTTATACCTACCTTGAAATACCCTTCTATATTTCTGAAAATTATGCATTTTGCCATACATATCAATATATGAATACTATAAAAGAATATTCGTTTCTTTGTTACATCAAAATACTCATTTGGTGATACATTCAAGGCCATTATCGATTTACCAAATGTAATAAATGTATCGTATCACAGTTAGCCGCGGGCTCTCCTCCCCTTATGTTACCCATCGCAATGACACACTGACTGCTTTTAATAGGTTTCTAAGTGAATTTTATACGAAATTACTGTATTATGTAGCTAATTTTGTGGTGGATTTTGGTAGATTGTCTTTGTTATATTTTGAGATTTATATATTTTTTATTGGTAGCTAAATTTATTAAATAAAAAAAACCTTTAGGTTTTTTTCCGCACATGAGGGTAGTCAGAAAAAATTTTCAAGACACTTCGTTTTCCACTTTACGCCCAACCTGGAGACGTTATTGAATGGCGGAAATGCCATTCCCTCTATTACTATAGCGGGGAAATAAAAAAATAATGAAATATGACTATTTCCCTAAGTGAGAATCAAATCCATAACCACTTTCTTTGAAAAAACTGTAAACGCTTGAAAGCAGTGTTAACTTATAACGTGTGTTGTTACGAGGTTCTTTATGAATCTGCTATCTGGGAAAAAGCGTGAAGCTTTTTATTTATCAATATTATTGATAGGTTTACGTTTGCCCGTTCCAAACTGATGTTAAAATTTGAGCTATGATGACAAACACTTGCCTAGAAGATGACCGTACTAGTTTTACCACCTTGAATACCACTCAATTGTATGACTTAGGAAATAAAGACGCTGGAATCTCTTGGATTTTGATCTAGGCTAATTCAGATATTTTTGTATATTTAACATTTAAAAAAAACGTGTAAAAATTTGGACGTAGCGGGACTCAAACCCGCATCCCTTGGAAAGAACAAACCACTTGGATTTGGTGGCGCGGGTTCGACTCCCGCTACGTTCAAATTTATATATTCTAAAATTGCTAGTCCAGATACATTACAGCCACACAAGATGAAACGACAATACGATTAGATTGAACCAAAATTTATTATGAAAACTCATTATTCTCGACCTAAATACCGTCGAATATCACGTAAATGAGCCTTTGTAGCTTACAACCTCTAAATAGATATTAGGGTACAGTCTCATAGCCGCGAGGTGCATTTAACTAACAAAGCGTCTCTGTGTCGACTGTATCCTGTAAACGCGGCTAATTCTATTTTGATGAAACTTTATGGCTACTGAGCAACGTCTGTTAGGTTAATATCTCATTATTTTTGACGTAATAAAGCTATCTTGTGTTAGGAAGTTTTTGGTTTGTGCTGTGGGGTATATTATTAAAGTTTTACCTTGAGTTATATGATTGATATGTAATTATTTAGGTCATTGTGGCGCAGTGGGGCAGCGTCTGAGTGACGATTTTGGTTGTTGGTTCGATTCTCAGTCGGGTAAATGATTATATATATTTAAATAATTTTAATTTACTCACTTTGGTAAGACAAACTCAATTATATAAGGAACTGGGTCTTTTTTTATTGTCTTTTTCGAGTAATATGGTCAATTGTTAGACCTCAGTATGTTTTGACTGGCTATTTATAGGTATAACAAAACAATATTTTAATTTATCGTCATTAAATGGTGTATTTAGTAAATTTTTGATATTTAATGTAACTTGAGACGTAGTAAGCTAAGTTATGGACCCATTGGATAGAGAGTCAAATCTTATTATATGGTTCACATGTTTGCAAATATGAATTTACAATTATATTATTATTTAAATATTAATATTTCTGTATCTTATACACTTTACACGAATCTCAACTGCCCATTTTCTATGACTTAAGATTTCCTGGAAAAGACAACTATTTCAGTGATCAGATCTCTTCTTGTAAATGTAATCTCTGTTTACAATTCCAGTTTTTTTGGTTTTTTATAGTATTCTTGTTTTTATTTCTCTCTTTCCATTATATCTCACCGCCCGCACGACTCGCGCAAGCCGAGGTCCTAGTCCCGCAGGAGGCGCCCTTGCGTCTTCGGCATCCTCTCAAGCAGTCAGTTAGTGCTTGCATTTCGCAGGGACTGAGCACCCTCTTCCCTCACCCCCCCGGTGTCGCTGTAAAGACCGCTAGGGTCAACAGCATGTGGATCATTCAAAAAAAAAAAACTCCATTATATTTTTTTGTTTGGGTGTACAATAAAGAATTAATATAATATTTATGTTTGCGCGTTTAAAATATTGTCAACTATAACTGTAAACGTTTACTAGATAATACAATAGGTATCCCATAGAAATGACAATCACGTCAGACAAACACGCGATTTTTATTAGGTGGTAGGAGGTTCTCCTCCGACTGGCTCGCGACCACTATCATGTCAAAGACGAACCGCCAAATATCTAATGATGTGTTCCGGTTCGATGGCATGTAAGCCAGATTTTCCCCTTTCCCACCCATCCTTTCCCCAAAATGTGGAGGTTCTGATAGTGGACTACTACATTGTCCCCCCTTCCATCAGTATCCTCTAGGTTGGCAACGCATCTACAACATCTCTGGTGTTGTAGATGTCTATGGGCGAAGGTAACCACTTACCATCAGGTGGTCCTTCTGCTCGTTTGCCGTCCGTTATCAATAAAAAAAAAAAAAAAAAATTAAGTGATAACTCAATCAGATTACCGAATTTAATGAAAGACGAATTTAATGAAAAATTAATAAGAATAACATTGTAAAGACAATTAGGCATAGCGTGAATGTATTGACACCGCCTCCTGCATGCGATAGTTATGGGACATTTTTTTTAAGTCCTTGCTTCTTATTATGGTAGAGTTAAGCGTTTCATGCCACGTACTAGATCTTTTTTTATTTTTTTTTAACTTCACGCTGTATCCTGCATTTAGCAATGTAGGCAGAGGTAACTTGAGAACCTAGTGTTAAGTCACTCCGGTCTCTTAAAAATTACGCCGCTTACTTATATCATTTATTGTACTTAAATAAATACATAGTAAGAGCAAATCATTTTTTTAATATTATAAATGTCAATGTAAGTTTGTTTGTTACGCTTTCACGCCTAAACTACACAACCGATTATCATGAAACTTTGTACACATATTATAGGTATTGAATATGATATAGAATACGTTTTATTAAAAAAATACTTTCGAAGTACATGATTGTTGGTCGAAAAAAACTAAAAATCTAGCTACTTCAAAGCCTTTTAATAACGCATATATTCACTGTACACCATAGTATGTAGTATGGACTGCCATCGACCACAAGCGAAGCCGCGGGTAACAGCTAGTAATATAATATAGCAGTGTATAGTTATAGGTTAGGTTGGTTTTGCACCCCCTTTGTCCCTTTACATTACATCTTTATTCAATCACGGCGGTCGGTAAACGCAATTTCGCTTGTCTGCCCCGTTTTGTGTTGCCTGCCTCTCACTTTGGGGTACAAGTTATAACAATTTCAATAATATCTTCTTTATTTTGATTTTTTTCGAAATTGCAATATCGATACTTATTGACTCTTTTGATAAAGCGCGGCGTTGAATACCGTTCGTTCCATGTATTCAAGTGGAAAGCGTAGAACGGAGTGTCTTAACTATGTCTTGAATACCCTGTTATGAGTGAAGCGTGAAGATGAAAAAGAAAATTATTGAACCTTAATACTGTTGGAAGAGTCAAATTATACACGATTGTTTAAGGGTTTGTGTTTCAGGCCAAAATAATTATTCCCATTTTATCTTAGGGATTTTGTGTATTTAAAATATCTAAATTTTTGTTTTCTTAGGATTATTTTTACGAAATGCGACTTTGCTCTGTTAAGACAAGTTCCGTGCGGCGTTGAGCTCCGACCGGAGTGTCTTGAGGTTCTCTTATTATTAAGTTCTTTATAGTGTGAAGCTACTTTAATTTATCCGTATGCTTAGTTTGTTTTTTCTTTTTTAATATAGTTTCACGCTGTATCCCGCATGTAGCAGGGTAGGCAACCTAGTGTTATGACACTCCGTTCTCTTTTACCATGTCTATTGCCCACTTTCCGCCGGATTGAAGCATTGCGTGCTGAGTGGTGGAACTCAACGCCACGCTTTGCCTTGTTACCAAACCCAGGAAATGAAAATACTAAACTTTCACATTTCTTGTAATGGAAATCGAACCCACAGCCTGTCGCGTTTACAGTCGCACGCTTGTGCCTCTGCGCCACAACAGGCGTTAGTTAGATGGCAATTTAAATACGCTATTCATTTTAATTGATGAATATAATAGCTTATTTAAAGAACAATGTCCATTGAATACTCATTAACAGCTTAAACTATAACCATTAGGACATATTTATTTTTTATACCTTTATTAGCATTTCCGTATATGTATGTATGTAGACGTTTACAAAGTTTTTTTTTTAATAATTAGCGTGAAGTCATTAGTCGTATGGTTCTAATTGTTTCAATGTTATGTAGATCGGAATCGGACGTCGGTTTATTGCTAATAAGCGCGACGTTGAGTTCCGCCACTTAACACGTAATGTCTTGATATCATGTGGTAGGTAGAGGACGGAGTGTCTTGACACAAAGCTCTCTCTGACTACTTTACTGTGTGGAATATAGGAAAGGAGGAAATAACCTACGTGCGAATTTTTCGTGGTCAGTAGTTTAGCCTATACGTTGTCTGTCACTCAAGCATTTCTAGGCCTAGCTTAGCTTCAACTAACAAAAAAATAACAATATAGAATAAATTAAAAAAAAAGTATGGACATATGTCCGTGACGATCAGAAAAATCATTAAAAACAAGTTTAATTATAAAGAACAAAAAAACCGACTGAACCGATTCTTCAAATTTAGGACGCAAATATAAATGAAGTAGGCTATAAATGTGTTAATAAAGTCCTTATATTTGATACCCCATACCCATCAAAGATTTTTTGTTTTTATTCATGAAATAATTGCCTTTAGAGGGCGCTATATTGAATTAAGATTGACGTCACATATCTAAAAACACTTGGATTATCAATACCTATCTAACGACACCTTAATTATATAAATCTGTTCAGCGATTTGGAAGATATGAGGTAATAAAGAATATTACAAACATACATGATACGCATGAAAAACATAACACTCCTTTGACAGTCGTGTAAAAAATATGATAATCCCAGGATAGAACCTGCACTCATCGCAACAGTCTATGTTGCGAGTGAGATCTCTATCATAATGGTACTTAATTCTATATTCTATAAGCCCAATAAGTACTTGAAGATAATTAAAACGCGACATTTCAAATAAAGTAGATTCAATATAGGTAATTGTCTAAACGACGCGGGGTGACAACTACTTCGTTTATACTTCATGTTTATTGAGAGCTCTTTTTACTTCCTGAGTTCTGACAGACGTCTGTCTTTTGAGTCATATATTTTTTGTAGCTTCTCGCTTTATCCAGCACATAGCAGGGTAGGCAGAGGGAACCTGGAGCCTAGTGTTAAGACACTCCGTTCTCTTTCAACAATTCCGTTAACCACGTTCTGCCGGATTTAGGCATTGCATCGTGAGTGGCGGAACTCACGCCGCGCCCGTTACCAGTTGTGTTGTGTTGTGTTTTTGAGATATAATTTTTTCAACAAATCAGGAACAATTTATTAAATATTTTATATTAGTATGCGAACGTCTGTCGTAGAGGCACAAGCTGAAAACGCGACAGGTTGTGGGTTCGATTCCCACTCCAGGAAATGGAATTTTTCATTTCCTGGGTTTAGTAACAAGCCAAAGCGCGGCATTGAGTTTCGCCACTCTGCACGCAATACCTCAATTCGGTGGAAAGTGAGGAGCGGAGTGTCTTAACACTATATATGGATACAGCATGAAGCAATGTAAGTATGAATGTATATTCTAATTTTATTTCCGCATAGGAGGGTAGTCAGAAAGGACCCCCGTTCGCCGTTTTCCGCCCAATTTCGAGAAATTTCGCGTTAGGTTGCTTAACTCAATGCCACGTTTAATGTTGTCAGAGCGGAGAAATGAAACTAATTTAATATAATAATTCCCAATGGGAATCGAACCCACAACCAATCGCGTTTACAGTCAGGACATTACCCTACTGCGCTACGTTGGTCTTTATAATTTTATTAGAGATTAATTCTCTTAATTTACAATTAAGTACACAAGCTTACAAATAAGTCGTTTATCAAAGTTCTTAATATCTTCTGACCCAAGTCGTATTCAAAAAGTGACAGTTTTTCAGGATGGATGTCTATTACTCTTTCATGCAAAAATTACTGAACGATAGATTCGTTAAAATCGTCGTTTGTTAAACTTTACTGTAATATAGCTTATACATCATAATAACAAATAACGCCTGTCGTGGCGCAGAGGCACAAGCGTGTCACTGTAAACGCGACAAGTAGTGGGTTCGACTCCACTCCCGGAAATGTAAAGTTTAGTATTTTCATGTCCTGGGTTTGGTAGCAAGGCAAAGCGCGGCGTTGAGTTCCGCCACTCAGCACGCAATGCCTCAATTCGGCGGAAAGTGGAGAACGGAATTGTTGAAAGAGAACGGTGAGTCTTAACACTAGGTTCTCTGGTTCCCTCTGCCTACCCTGCTATATGCGGGATATAGCGGGAAGCTAAAAAAGCAAATAACCTACAATGTATATAGATTTTATGAAATTGAGTCATAATATTGATAAGTATCTAGTATATTTATGAACATAGGTGATAAATTTTAATAGTTATGTAACTCGTTTTAGTTAAAATGTTACATTTTTCCATTATCGCCAAGCGACGCGACGCAACGTGTCACCTGATTATATCTTATTTACTAGATTATTAAAGCTGCAAGCGCACGTGTCTCTATTAAAAAATGTATAAAGTTATATTTAAAGTTCTATTTTATAAAAAATGTGAATGAAGTTCACCGTTTAAGCATATCAGTAAATCGATTAAGAATTTTAGTAGAGGAAAATAACATATTGAGTCCATTGTGGCGCAGTGGCATAATATTTGACAGTAAACGTGATTGGTTGTGGGTTCAATTCCCACTTAAAAAAAATATTATTTTTAAATTTCATTAGGTACTCAGCAAATAAATAACAATTTATAATAAACATCACACTGTTTCCTGCACAAGTGTGCGACTGTAAACGCGACTGGATGTGGGTTCGATTCCCACTCCAGGAAATGGAATTTTTCATTTCCTGGGTTTGGTAACAAGGCAAAGCGCGACGTTGAGTTCCGCCACACAGCACGCAATGCCTCCATTCGGCGGAAAGTGGGGAACGGAGTGTCTTAACACAAGGTTCCCTTTGCCTATCCTGCTATATGCGGGATACAGTGAAAAGCTATGTATGTATGTACGTTCACACTCCCGAACGGGGATTGAACCCGTAACTAATCGTACTTATAGGTACGTTCATTTTCTTAGACTATTCAGCAGAATTGAAATACTATAACTTTTTTAGTCCTCTTCCTTATAGAATTGAAATTCAAACCTTGAATTTATTAATTTTTTACAACTTTTAATGCATTTCTTGGGATATAACTGTAAGAACTTTACTTGTATGTAAAAACAATTAAAAATAGGTATGTTTTTTGTAATATTTATACTACAAAAATTTTATTGTCTTCTATGAATACATAAATGTTGATATTTTTGCGTTTGTTTTTTGAAAATATGCATAAAACTTCATAACCCTTCTTTTTAGAAATTACTTAAATTAAAAAATATGGAAATTCTTGAAAAAATCTATCAATTTTAATGGTTAATAGTTAATATTATTTAACGAAAAACCTTAGGCAGAATTCACTCCATTAATTTTTATAAGCATAGATAAAGTACTAACTTGGTTCGTGGTATGAACTTATTACAATAAAACGTAATTACATATAAGTATGAAAAAAAATTATTAATGACATTGGGTCATCGTGGTGCAGTGGAACAACATGTGACTGTAAGCACGATTGTTAGTGGGTTCGATTTCTACTTGGAGGAATTATTATCCATTTCTCTGCTCTGCTATCTTATATAGGGCGTTGAGTTCCGCTATTCAACAAGAAATGTGTTTAGATTAGGTTTTATGCGGGAAAAAGACTGAAGCTGAATAACGAGAACTTTTGTTCATTGTATCATTTCAAAATTATAAATATGTATATAGGAAGAAACTCCTTAGCGCCTCCTTAACGCATGTCGTGGCGCAGCGGCACAAGCGTGCGACCCACTCTAGGAAATGTTAGTATTTCCATTTCCTGGGTTTGGTGACAAGGCAAAGCGCGGCGTTGAGTTCCGCCACTCAACACGCAATGCCTCAATTTGGCGGAAAGTGGGGAACGGAATTGTTGTAAGAGAACGAAGTGTCTTAACATTAGGTTGTCTGGTTCTCTCTGCCTACCGCTATACGAGTATGCGGGATATAACGTGAAGTTAAAAAAAAAGAAAAAATATTTTTCAGAAATAAAAAATAATACAATATCATGGTAATATGATTTGCAGGTTTTGGCGGATAGCCATTACTGTGAGGTCATATGCAATAACGAGAATTATTAATATCTTTTGCTTGAAAAGTATCGTAACGCAGAGGTCTAATCCCTGTGGTAATTGGATAGCCACGCGGTGGTTGTGGATTCGATATTCACTCAGGGAAGACGTGTTTTAGATTTCAGATCAATTGTATACTGGGAAGTATCTCATATTTAGATCGTAATATCTACAAATGGCAAGTTGAGTGATATTCCCCCTTTTTTATAAAAACTAAGTAATTTCAAAAAGAACGATTCCAGCAATACGTAATTTCCATAAATAATTTCTATAATAAGAATTCGCTTTAAAATTCCACACACTGTTTGATGGTTTTTATAATTTTTTAATAGAAGAAGTAAAGATAAAGATAAGAAAATAAAAATGTCCCATACAGTTTTATCAAACATTTAACATTATTGGGTTAGTTTTTATTATTTCTCATAATAACCATTTGCCTTAGCTCTGCGTAATAATAATTTTTCCTTTGAAAAATAATGAAATGAGGCTACCGTGGCGCAGTGGGACCGTCTGACTATAAACGATTTTGGGTTCGATTCTCATTCGTGGCAATGATTATATTTAAGTTAGTTTCTTTTTCCGCTTTGGTAAGACAAATCGCGTCGTTGATTTATCCACTTAACACGCTATGTCCTGAATTCTGAATAAAGCGGTGTTCGGAGTGCCTTGACTCTGAGTACTTGTTTGTCAAAAACATGTTTTTTTGAATTATAATTTAAAGTCTAATCTACCCACTGATTTTAATTAAAGGGCTACAG
The DNA here is from genome assembly GCA_033558755.1 of Philaethria dido. NCBI lineage: Eukaryota > Metazoa > Arthropoda > Insecta > Lepidoptera > Nymphalidae > Philaethria > Philaethria dido. Next base: position 78,171 of record JAKGSA010000959.1, on the reverse strand, counting down.
TATATTGACTGTACAAAGGTAGCATAATCATTAATTGGAGACTTGTATGAAAGATTTGATGAAATATAAATTTTCTCTAAATTATTAATAAAAATTATCTTTTTAATTAAAAAGTTAAAATGAAATAAAAAGACGAGAAGACCCTATAGAATTACCCTGCTATGCGGGATAAAGCGTGTAGCTGCTTACTTAGAGATTATTTATAAGAAACATGTCATTGTTTAGCTTTGCTTGACTTTGACCATCAAATGGTAGACAATATTTGGTTGAAAATATAGCATAACGTCTGTCGTGGTGCAGAGGCACGAGCGTGCGACTAAACGTGAACGTTAGTGGGTTCGATTCCTACTCCAGTAAATAGAATATTTCATTTCCTGGTTTGGTAACAAAGCAAAGCGCGGCGTTGAGTTCCGCCACTCAGCACGCAGTGCCTCATTTCGGCGGAAAGTGGGGAACAGAGTGTTTTAACACTAGCCTACCCTGCTAAATGCGGAATACAGCGTGAAGCTTAAAAAGTAAGAAAGAAAAATATAGGACACATAGTGATACTATTTGAAGTTTCTCCGTCTATCATGTAAATTACAGAAAGTATACACAAACATCCAATTAATTACATAGTGCTAAATTATTCATTTTACACTTCATTACTTTGATGAAATTCTGTACGAGGCCGAATGAAATTCCAATAGCCTCAATTATTCCTTATAAAGTCTCACGATTCGCTTCATGGTATGTTCTAGAATATTATCAGTCACAGGGTTGTTGTTTAGGTAATGTGAAACGTCTTGAGTTCCATATTTCTTACTAAATAATATTCAAGGCCAAAGTTCAAATTATGGGCTTATGGACTCCAAAAACTCCTTAGAAATCCATGGATTTTCTCTGTATGACTGCCGGGCCTGTCGCATTGTAGCGAGAGCAGCTCGGGGAAGCGGCTGAAGTTTTTATTTATAGTAACGTTCTTTTTAGCTTTACGCTGTACCCTGCTAGGGTACGCAGAGGGTACCTGAGAACTTAGTGTTAAGACGCTTCGTTTCTCTTTGTCTTTTTATTTTAGGTCTCATATTTGAACTTTGAAAAGTTAGGCAAGCCGGTGGGAATCGAGTTGTATGGACGCCTCGCCATTGATAACGTATTGCTAGTATCATTATCACTCATACTGTATCATATAATAAAGATATTTAACTAAAGCTACATTTCACAATGTTACAAAAAGGACAGAATGATTTACATCGACAATTTAAATACAGTGTTTCGTAATAAGCCTCTAAGGCGGCTATTAACGGCATCGCCATACATTTGAATATCAACCTGTAATTTACTCGGCTAAGGTGTTAATAACGCTTGAGGATAAAATCGTGTGTTTGTAAGAAATATTGATTTTTATCAAGTTAACAAGTAAGTATGTAAGTATATGAAATAGTTTGGATGCAACGAATTTTTGTAAAACAAAGTTGTATTTAAATTGAAGAAGAGAACGTGTTTATACTGCTATTAAGCATAAAAAGCCTCACGTTCAGAGTGTCAAAACACTCCGCTTTCCGTTTTTCTCTCAAATACAAGACGGTACGAGTTGAATGGCAGAACTCAACGCCACGTTTGTTCGTGAGACTGCCGAAATTCTCCCCTAGTGAGAATCGAACCCACAACAAATAGACTTAACAGTCACACTATAGGCTCATAACCAAATATTAGGCCATCATTTGTAACGTAGAGTTCCGGGTTTAATTCCCACTCGAGGATTGAATATCTGGTTTACCAGATACACATCAAGACATAGCGCCGCGCTTTGTTTTAACAAAGCGCGGCGCTATGTCTTGATTTTCGGTGAAACGTGGAAAACCTTGACACAGCTTCTCTCTGATAAACCTATGCGGAATAAAGCGGGAAACTGCTTTCTTTTAATATGTACGTATGCATATGAGATATATTAAGGTATACAAAAAAAAAATTAAAGTATTTCACTATCAGAATGAAGTCATTAACTCAAATAAATGGACACCAAGTCAAAGTTTAAAGTAGACATGATAAAACGTTTTAAATTTATAATTACAGCCGTATTTTGGTTCTCCGCCCAATAAAATGTATTCGAAACCCCAAATTATGAGATCGTTTTGTTCAGATCGAGATCTGTTAGGAGGTGATAGATAGCTTAGTGTTATATTTGTAGCACCTGCTTTTTCTTAGTATGTTTCTTAATAATGTTATATATCTATATATAAATACTAACTTTCCGCCCGCGGCTTCGCCCGCGTGGATTTCGGTTATATCGCGCGACATGATAAGGAGTAGCCTAGGAGTAGTCTTTTCCAAGGTCTAGACTATTTGTCATAATTGATTAAGTGGTTTAGGTGTGAAAGTTGTAAACAGTTGGACAATCTTGCTTGATTTTATGTTTGACAATATGGTTTCCATACAAACTTTCATCCCCTATTTCAACCCTTTCTACCAGTTTTTTCGCAATAATAAGTATCCTATGTCCTTTCTCAAGTTTAGTTCTATCTTCATACCGAATTTCATCAGAATCGGTTCAGTGGTTTAGGCATGAAAGCGTAACAGACAGACAGACAGAGTTACTTTGGCATTAATAATATTAGTAAGGATGTGAAGCAAAAACTTTGGATCCCTTTTCACGAAAATTACGCGGACGAAGGTGCATGAAATTTGGCACACTTATAGTTTATATAGAGATGGATTGCAGAATGACAATATTTTATTTAAAATAATGCATAAAAAGTATATAAAATTATTAAAATAAATATTACACACACTACCATGATATAACATCCATGTTTGTATAAAGTGACATATACATACGTTGCTAGGACGCGTTATTAACGCGTCAACTAGGACACTAATATGTATATATAAATATTTGAGATTTTTAACCGATTTCCGAAAATGGAGGAGGTAATTTGACTGTATTTTTTTTATTTTGTGTTACTGCATGTTTCCTTGTACATTATGTAAGTTAGAGATACTAATGAGCCACATATGTATCATAACATATGTGACTACGTTTTTTTAAACAATGTGATCTAAAGTCTTAATTATAACAAAAAAGCAAACCAACATGAAATGAATTAAAAAGTAAAATTATTACGAATAACTAGAAAATTACTCGCCAAGTCTTAACTGAGTGATTCTCAACGAAAAATATAAAACTTATTTATTTACTACAACACACTATATAATTTAATTATATTAACATTATTACATATTTGCCAAATTTGGCGACGCACTTGAAATTTGGCGGCACACAAAAGTGCCACGGCACAGTGGTGGAGAATCACTGTCTTAACTAATTTAAATGGCACTATATCAGCACTAGCTATCATATATATAAAAAAAATCATCAAAATTGATTCGGCAAGTTAAAAATTTACCAGCTTGCCTAACTAAACCACCCCTCGCCACTGGTGTAGTCTACACCAGAATTTTTCGATGTGTTTAGAAATCACATAGATAGAAAAACTAAAATATTTTATACTTATAAGTACTGTAAGCATAAAGCTGTGTCACCCTTTTTTCATACTACGTACTTAGTATTCGACGCACGAAAGCGTTTTTCAGACGTTAGGGTTGGCGAAATTTCATGGAGTACTTGTTCACGGCAAAGTTAGCAGACGTTTTTGAGATTGTAAATAAATCGACGTAAATAAATATAGAAAGACATTCTTTAAAATATAATAATAAATCTTGCGTGAACCTTAGCACACTAAAAGATAGGCAATGAGTCTAGTGTTAAGACACTCCGTTTTGCACTTTCGGTCTGAAATGGAGACATTGCCTGTTGATTGGCGAAACTCAACGTCGTGCATTATCTTACCAGAGCGAAGAAATGCATATGATTTAAATATTATTCTGTTACCCCGAGTTGAGATCGAACCCACAACCATCGTGTTGAGCTATGTTTAAACTTGAACTAAATTTAATACTACAGACAGATGCTAACTTTACAAAAAGAAATACTTCGCACTTTATTTCTCATAGCATGGTAGTCAGAAAAAATCTAGCATAAGACATTGAGCTCGGCGCTTTTCACTCGTAATCCAGACATCACGTGTTACGTGACGGTACTAAACGCCGTGCTTTTTTAATCAACGCGAAGTAATAAAAAAAGCAACCCCACCCTTTATCCTGAAGAGCAGGATAGTTAGAGAGTACCTGTCAAGACACTTGACTATTTTAGTCCCTCGAGTGGGAATCGAACCCGTAATCAATCGCGTTTATAGTCAGATACTGTTCCACTGTTCCACGAAAGCCTTCATACAAATAAATCGCACCTTTAGAATTATAGAGACCTAATAAAAAATCATGATTTTGGTTTTTTCGCCACGAAACGATTTAAAACAACGAAATTTATTGATTTTGAATAAAATAAGGATATAAATTAAAATATAATAAAAAAATATATGTAATAAATCTTTATTGATGTTTCCCAAAAAAAAATAATTTTTTGAATGGGTAACTATAAATCTAAAGGGGTACGTATGTATGATATTATCAAGATATCATGGCAAGTTGTATCCATTTCGTAGCAAAGTAGTAATACAGGCTGTGGGTGGGAACTTCACAGGCAGTTCTTATTTATTGGGTTTGCGATTGTAATAGCTATATTAACCGTGGTACGTTGAAATTAGTGTTTAATGAAACACTGAGTATTCTATTTCTTATAATCGCACCTTGATATAGTAAAGTAAGTTAGTTTAGCTATTTTTGCTAATAATTCATTTGAGCCCATTCATTCGTTCAATGTATTTGTGACACAGAGGCACTAGCGTGCGTTTGTAAACGCTACTCCTTGTGGATTCGATTCCCACTCCAGGAAATTAAATATTATAATTCATTTCCTCGTTCTGGTAATAAGACAAAATGCAAAGCAAAGCAAACTTCGAGTTCCGCCACTCAGCACGCAATGCGTCAATACAGCGGAAAAGGGGAGCGGGTCATAATAGAACGGAGTGTTTTAACACTAGGTTCTCAGGTTTCCTCTGCCTGTCCTATGTGCGGAATACAATCCAATCAATCCGGCGAAAAGTGGGGAACGGAATTGTTGAAAGAGAACGAAGTGTCTTAACACTAGGTTCTCAGGTTCCCTCTGCCTACCCTGTTATATGCGGGATATAGCGTGAAGCTAAAAAAATATCGTATCTAAAACAATTTCAACGACACGTACCAACTGCGCTCATAAGGTGTAAATCACATAATATAATATCAACATAGAATATAAATTTCAAACGATTATCCCACGCAATTAGTTTTATTACGACTATATTTAATGGCGTGTAGGAATGTGACTGAGTAATTATACCGTACACTACTTCGTTACCGTCGAATCTGGTGCGATTAACACTTAACTTTTTACCCGTCAACCAATAGCGGCGGCCATTTTGCGTAATTATTTTAAAATGGCGTCGCAAAATGGCGTCTCTTTCGCGGGTTTTTGTGTGATTTATTAAATATGTGGATAATCTGTGGAATAGGATTTGTTTATTTTTTGAAAATTTAAAAATGTTTGTCTTTTATTATTTTTTTTTATTTATTTTTGATTCAATCATATTTTTTATTTTTAATAATAAAAAAAAATATAAGCCAGTTTCCTTATTATTTATTCAAATACACCAACAAAAAAATTATTTGTCCATCATTACACCTAATCACAATCAATTAAGCAGAATTAAATCATAATTTAATTCAGATCACGTCTAAACACCAAATACTGCCACAGATAAAAATACAAAAATAGTTAGTGAGCCTCCGATTATGTCATTACTGAGGCGTTTTGTAAAAAATTAAAGGGTATTTCAGTATGTGATGATACAGTGCAATTAAATGCGAGGAGATGGGCCTCGAGACGGCGCGGTTGCATAGCTGAGATACTCCCTTTGGTAACGCCGATCGAATGTTTGGTTATTTTTTGCGTTAATTGGTTAAGTTTATAAAGATGACCGGCTTTAGTTTATAGTGAGACTTGTGAGATGAATTCAATGTATTGTGCTTTAAACAATATGGTTCTTGAATTTGTTATTTTTGCAAGTTAGTGTTTGGTGTGGATGTTGAGTAATTAGGTCTTATTTTATATTGATACGTACATACATACATAGCTTCACGCTGTATCCCGCATATAGCAGGGTAGGCAGAGGGAACCTAGTGTTAAGACACTCCGTTCCCCACTTTCCAATTTTATTTTATATTGATAATGAAATTATTTTTGGGGAGAGAGATTTTAGTGTTTAGATATTCAGTTTTCTATTTTTTTCTTTGTAGGGTAACAATTTTAACGCTGCTGTAATAAAACCGATGAGATGAATATACTTAAAAAAATCATTAAAAAAAACCTTTTTATGAAATAAACATATGAGGATTGTACAAAAATATTATATAATCCGCCATTTTGTTGTGGAGGACATTTTAGAATTAATGGCAAAGTTAATTAAATATATATAATTGTCATGAGAACTGAAGCTGTCGTCCAAATTTCCGCAAATTTCTTACTTCGGGAAATCAAATTTATTTAGACAATTTTTTTTAATTTTAACTTCACGCTGTATCCCGCATATAGCGGGGTAGGCAGAGGGAACCGGAGAATCTAGTGTTAACACACTCCATTCTCTTTCAACGTTTCCGTTCCCCAATTTCCGCCAAATTGAGGCATTGCGTGTTGAGTACCGGAACTCAACGCCGAGCTTGGCCTTGTTACCAAACCCAAGAAATGAAAATACTAAATTTTACGTTTCCTGGAGTCCGAATCGAACCCACAACCTGTCGCGTTTACAGTCGCACGCTTGTGCCTCTGCGCCACGACAGGCGTTATTCATATTTAGAGATTTAATTCACACTAACTGGTACGGCAAGTTAAATAAAAGCTTACCATATTAATATCCCCAATTAAAATTGAACTCAAAACCAACGCATGTAATGACTCTCTTCTACTACGTCACAATAGCGTTAAGAATTTATAATAACCTTAGAGTATTGTATTCAATGGGAAAATATAATATAATATTGAACATAAATTAAAATAGAAAAACCTCATTAAAATGAACGTTACGCTGTATTATGGTGATATTTATACATATTTATAATTTTATAATAAAATGGTAAAAAAATGTATTTATGTTGAATATATATTATAAATAATAAAGGGAGATAAAAACAGTCGAGAATAGAATATGAAGTCATGATTTTTACAATTTTTATCTGTCTGTCGGTTTGTCTGTTTGTACACGCTAATATCTGGAACTTTGACATGTCCAAAAATCTTTTAATATAATTGATTTCCAAGACTTAAAATAATAATAAATTAGCTAGACTATAGGGAAAAAATATCAATTTTCGATTACACATAAAAATTCAAAGTTTGAAACATCTGAAAGTACAAGAGAATGGACTACAAAAATCAAACTTCAAGCTGAGTGTCCATATAACGCTATTCCCACCGGCTTACCTCTTGTAAAAGTATGAGACCTAAAGAAAGGTTACCAGTAAAGTATGGACCTTAGATTGTAATAGAGATTGTAAAGAAACAAGCTCGAGTAAGGTGCAAGAGCTAAAAAAAAAGTCCCCAGGAAAATTTTGGGAAATTTTGAAATTCGATTGCGAAAATACTTAATATCCTATACCGGCTTCCCTAAATATACTGGCTTCCCTAAATATATACCGGCTTACCTTTTAAAATTTTTCACCCCTCAAGAATGCTGGCTACCCTGTTATGCTGGATAAAGCATAAAACTCCTTTTTTTCATTTTACTAAAATCTAAGATCTATAACTCTAAAGTTGCGGGCAGCAACTAGTATAAAATATAATATTAAAACTACAAAAAAATATATATATTTGTTATAGCTAATTAAAACAAGAATCGTCACGGTCTATCAGATCTGAAAATTTGTTAAAGAATTGTTATTTATCTATGCTATTATACTTTTTAATTTAATTATTATTTTATATTTTTTTATCTGTACACATAACAAACTTTATTATATAATCAACTTTTTTAATTTGATTATATTACGTCTAATGATACAAACATTTTGCGTGGCTGAATAGAAGTTATGTCAATGCCATTTAAAAAAAATAAACATGTGTTTTAATTAAAATATATGCTTTTCCATAATTATGTGGATTTCCTCTTTTAATTATTATTTTTTTATTTCTTTTACTCAAAGGATAAATGCTATAGGGCTTAATAAAAAAAAACAAATTTTTATTAATAATGAATGGAAATTGATATCATTTAATAATATATATTATTATTTAGTAATGATTTATTCATGTTTAAATGTCATGATTAAAATAAAATATTAGATATACCTATTAATATCATTATAGTAATACGTGAAGGAAAAACGATGGACCCTTTTCCTGAAACTATGCGGACGGAGGAGTATGAAAATTAGCATACATATAGTGTACATGAGAATAATTATTTTTATTAATGAATTATTTTAATAATAATACTTTAGGAATAAATTAAATTAATAAAATAAATACTTATTACCATTTATTATGAATATGATGATCATCTAGCTCTAGTTTGTGATATAAAACATTGCTCCACTAACCAAGCCAAAACTATAGTGACCTGCTGGCTTGCCTCCTTAAGTTACCGAAAATTTTATTAAAACCCAAGAATAAATAATTCAATTAAACTGCTTTTATTATTTCAGATTTCGAATATACCTTCTTTTTTTTCTTTTTTAACTTCACGCTGTATTCCGCATATAGCAGGGTAGACTGAGGGAACCCGAGAACCTAGTGTTAAGACACTCCGTTCTCGACCACTCCCACTTTCCGCCGAATTGAGGCATTGCGTGCACTCAACGCCGCGCTTTGCCTTGTTACCAAACCCAGAAAATGAAAATATTTCCTGGAGTGGGAATCGAACACACAACCTGTCGTGTTTACAGTCGCACGCTTGTGCCTCTGCGCCACGACAGGCATTACCTTCTTTTTTCTTTTATTATTTTTGTAAAACTGTTAGAATTTTTAATTTTATTGTTTTTATAAGCCGAGTGTCTATAATACTACCTTGTTAAATAGTATATTGGTACCCATGATATAGGATTACCTAGTGTGGGACCATTAGATGTATCTAAAAATTGTTAAATCTACTTTTGTTAATAAATATTTTTATTATTATTATACATGTTCTTAAGGTAACGCTTATTTATACATCAATAGGACTACTAGCTTTTTTTAAACTATTATTCGCACTAAGAAATATTCAAGAAATTGAATATATTAGGATTCGAACCCGCGCCTTTCAGTATCTAAGCTTTCTAGCTAATTAAATTATGCATCCAACCAGAGCGCTGAAATTTAAATAATTTAAATGTGATCATTCGCCCGAGTGAGAATCGAATCCTCAACCGATCGAGTTTACAATAACTTTGTTCTACTGCACCACGATAGTCTTAGATATATCAAATATATAAACAGAGATATATAGATATACTTCAGCATATATGGATCTGAATTCATAATATTAAACTGGGCTTACATTTTTATATTCAAGTTTTTGGGATAACAAATTTAACGGTCCGATATAGATGATAAAAGAATTATTTTAAATAATGAAGCAGCGACCTTTTATTTAAAAAAGAAAATAACCTGCTACTTTTCTGCGCTTGCCTTGTGTTGCCCATTAAAAAAATGTTTTCAACACCTGGTAATACCTTGTAAATACATATTTAAAATCACTCTATTTACCCATAATGTAGAATTTATAGGTTATAATTATACACTGTTTGTGTCTATTTTTTTAATAATTATATAGCCATAGAGTAAAGGATATGAAGACATTAGTTCTAAAGTGACAAAGTCATCAATTTTTTCTTAAATTAATATTAATAATATATTATTAAGTATTTGAGAAAATAATTTTTAAACTGTAAGATAAGCCTGAAAATAGATTTTAATTAAAACAGTTTAAACGATCTAATATTATCGCGTGATTATATTTATTGATAAGTATAATAGAAAAAAAATATGTTTTAATGACAGCGACTTTCCCGCGCTTTTGGTTTATAAATGTCAAATTGACATTTTAGGAAGACTATTCATTATTTGTTGAATATCTTTTAAGATCGTTGTTCTAGTGTTTTAAGTGCTTATATTTAGTTTTATTTCCATTGGTCGTCTTGTTTCTAGAGGTCATTAGCGAAATAAACCTTGAATTTAGGAACAAATAGTAGGTATCCTTCGAATTAAGCCATTCGAATTATAATATGAATAAATATTCCTTATAAAACTTTTTTATATGAACATTTCTATATGGAATTTTATTAGGTATGCTTTTTTTTATCTTCACTCTCTATCCCGCTTATCGCAGTGTAGGCAGAGGGAACCCGATAACCTAGTGTTAAGACACTCCGTTCTCTTACGACAATTCCGTTCCCCACTTTCCGCGAATGTAGGCATTGCGAGCTGAGTGGCGGAACTCAACGCCACGCTTTGCCTTGTTACCAAATCCAGGAAATGAAAATACTAAACTTTACATTTCCTGGAGTGGGAATCGAACCCACAACCTGTCGCGTTTACAGTGGCACGCCTGTGCCTCTGCGCCACAACATGCGAAAACATAAGTTATTATATTTAAAAACATATAACCATTTTCAATTTTTTTAACTGTGTTATATGAACGTAATTATAGCTTAATTAGCTAGTACATTTTGACGACATACAAGGAGAACAGCTTGAGACCATTTTTTTTTAATAATTTTTAATTATTAATAAATCTCACAATATTAAGACAAATCGCAGAGTTGAATTCCGTCACTCTACATGCAATATCTTAAATTCTGACAAAGGGCAGAGGACAGAGTGTCTCGACACTAGGTTCCCTATCCTTCTACTATGAAAGAAAAAGCGTGAAGCAGTATCAAATATATTTTCCTTATTTTTCGTTTTTTTTTTAACTTCACGCTGTATCCCGCATATAGCAGGGTAGGCAGAGGGAACCTGAAAACCTAGTGTTAAGACACTCCGTCCTCTTTCAACAAATCCGTTCCCGACTATTGCGTGTTGAGTGGCGGAACTCAACGCCGCGCTTTGCCTTGTTACCAAGCCCAGAAAATGAAAATACTTCATTTCCTGGAGTGGGAATCGAACCCACAACCTGTCGCTTTACAGTCGCACACTTGTGCCTCTGCGCCACGACCTTTTTCTCCTTATAACTTGATATTACCCTTGAGAGATATCTAGGTTAGAATAAAAACTAAGATGAATCGCGTAACAAAAGGCAATTGACGCTAGGCAGATATTGTGCGGCCTCGCTATAAATCTGTTTAGTTTGAATCTCTATTAGACACGCGATTTGCATGTAAATGCAAAGAGAGTTATTGTGATTTAAAAAAAAAAATAAAAAAAACATCAGCTTCACGCTTAGCAAATGGCTTTAAAGTAATCATTAATTTATCATGAGATCTTATTTACATTTATGCATACATTTTGGCCTGACGTGGCGCAGAGACATAAGCGTGTGAACGTGTGAACTAAACACGGCAGGTTGTGGGTTTGATTCTAACTCCAGGAAATGAAAATTTTAAATCGTATTTAGTATCTTCATTTCCTGGTTTTGGTAACAAGGCAAAACATGGCGTTGAGTTCCGCCACTCAGCACGCAATACCTCAATTCGGTAGAAAGTGGGGAACGAATTGAAACAGTATCTTTTTAATATTACATAAGAATAATATATCTTCTTATTATAAATTTTTTTCAAGATTCACCGGATACAGAAATATCTTTGCGATCGATCGAAAATTCACGTACATACATATAATCAGATGTCACCACTACAACGTGTTTTTAGCACTTATTACGTCGATTTAAGCGCTATAACGAGGTAAGACAGAAGCTTACTGTAACAGCTAATTTAGGCGTCCTTTTATTTATGTCTTCATACGCACCGCCGATAGCCCCTAATTACGCTGCCGACGCAAAAACACTAATCGACCATCGCTTGCTTGTCGTCATTCGTAAAGAAACTTTGAATTTAATAAGATTTTTCGAAAATATATCTTAAGAAACCAAGATGAGGCTCATTTTAGTAAGTATTAACCAAGTGCTTGTGATGTTGGTCCTTCGAGCCATGTATAGAAATTGTCGCCATAATGTCTTTAATCTGGTCTCCATTTTAGATCGAATATGGTCTTTTACAAGAGGCACTTGAGTAAATTTTAAAATCCATCCGATATACGACATTATTCTTCGGACTACTATACTTCCTTGATATCAGAAAATGAAACTTATGCTATATAGCAAGGGTTTCATATTAAATGTTATTTTGTTTGCAGATATGATAATTTATGTTGGTTTATAGCCTTGCACATGAGAAGCGTTAATGAGTGCGGCTTGGTTCAGATTCCGCGCCAGCAATGTTAGTGTATCTGCTTTTGTCGGCGCGATACGACTTTTTGCGATGCTCAATGATAACAATGAGCGGTGTTAAGAAAAGACGAAATCCTTTAGAGATAATAAGAAGCGAGATAATGGCTGGTTAATTAATTAATGTGCGCCGTTGAATATTGTTTGGACGCCGGCTAAATCGTACACGTTCCGCGATAGCTATCTGAGCACGTCTTTAAGCGGTCGAAAAAACTTGTTCGCCCCTCGCTCCCTGCATTACTGACCGCAGCATACAATCACTTCTTTATCCTTGTCACTGTAATTACTATATGAATTTAGTTAGTCATTTAGAGCGTCTTCATTTTTTACAGGTCGTAATTTTCACGTAAAGCAGGGTAGTTAGAAAGAACATAACGTTAAAACACTTCTCTACCCTCCGCCCCTAATCGAGCTATACAAAACAAAACGTGTAAAAAATTGAAAACAGCGGGACTCGAACCCAAGCCTCTTGGAATCCGTCCAAGCGCTCTGATCACTAAGTCATGCGTTCTATATAATATAGAGATTCAAAAAAATTATACGTTTTCTAAATATGTTTTTCGTTTCCTAAATGTATGATTAACACTTTAAATCTTCAAAAATAGAGATTTTTTTTTTTTTTTTTTATGGATAATTGAGTATTGATTGTAAAGTGATTTTTGATTTACAACAGCGAAGAAATGAAAATAATTAACATTTTAACAAAAAAAGGAAATTGACTACAAAGAAAATGTTCTAAAGAGAACAATTATTATGAATAATTCAAAAAGTACTGGTACTTAAGTAAATCACCAACACTCAACCCGCAATGCCTCAATTCGGCGGAAAGTGGGGAACGGAATTGTTGAAAGAGAATGGAGTGTCTTAACACTAGGTTCTGTGGTTCCCTCTGCCTACCACTCTATTTGTGGGATACATTGTGAAGTTAAAAAAAACTTAACTAAATTTAAATAGGATTACATCAGAAACATTAGCTATCATATAAAAGAAACACATCAAAATTGGTTCATCCAATAAAAAGTTATGTCATAGCAGATAAACAAAGATACAGTCGAATTCTTACCCTCCTTCTATATTGAAGTTGGGTAATAATTTAAATATGTTAAAGGTGATTCTTCAAGATTTGTCCTTTTCTGATTCATATGGCCCAAAATTTTGAACCACAAATCATATACTTGAGATCCCTATCTCAGCTATTTTCACAGCGGTACACCTACTGTCATAGGTGTTCAGGTGCAGAATGTCATTTTAAAGAAATATCCTTAATTTTTCGAGCGGGAATCGAACCCACAACCCGTTTACAGTCAGTCGCTGTTCCACTACGCTATGCACAACATCACAAAAAGTTATAAAAAAAGTATCGATCTTGACTATATAAAATTTAGCCATATAGAGTTCTATCCATACAAGTATTTAATAACCGTATAACTATATATAGAATGCAGGGAAATAGATAATAATACACCATCATGGCTTATTTGTTAAGTGTATGCGAATACACTAAGGTCGTGGCTTCGATTCCATTCTAAGTGATGTTTCCTTGAAAATATTTTTACATAGAGGCCATCATGGTGTGGGAAAGTGTTTGTCTGTAAACGTGGGTGATTGTGTGTTTGATTCCCAGTCATAGACATGATTTTTTTTCTGTTTTGACACGAGGATATCCGGTGTTGATTTTCGTCTCGCAGTGTGTCGATTTCATCAAAAAGTGGAGAACGGAGTGTCTTAATAATATAATCTATCTAACTTCTCTGCTGTGAGGAAAGCGAGAACCTGAAAAAAAATAAGCGTATTTGTATTACCACTGTCTCAATTAACAAAACACGTCGTTGAGTTCTTTCACGTAATAAAATGAATATGGGCCTGTAATTTGTTTAAACACATACCTACATACGTACATAGCTTCACGCTGTATCCCGTATATAGCAGGGTAGGCAGAGGGAACTTAATGTTAAGACACTCCGTTCCCCACTTTCCGCCGAATCAAGGCATGAGGCATCGCGTGCTGAATGGCGGAACTCAACGCCGCGCTTTGCCTTGTTACTAAACTCGGGAAATGAAAAATTCCATTTCCTTGAGTGGGAATCGAACCCACAACTTGTCGCATTTACAGTCGTTCGCTTGTGCTTCTGCACCACGACAGGCGTTAATGAAAGATAATCCTAATGCCCAATATTAAAAAAACGCACGCCTGAAACAAAAATGAAACTTTGATACATTCAACGTATATAATTAATATCTTAATTATCCTCTCTGTCGTATGTAAAAAGAACTTGATAGCTCTTGTCAAAGTATGCAACTGTCTTTTCATTAATTTGTAACAACATGCCATAGGAAGTTTTTTCTTTATTATAAATCATTTAATTATTACCCGACTTGAAAGAAGAAGGTTTTCAATTCGACTGTAACTTTTTATCTGTGTTATCGTATAATTTTTTACTGGATAATTCAATTCTGATGATTCTTTTTTTATATGATAGCTGGCAGTGGCGAGGGGCGAAAATTTTAGGTTAGACAAGCCGGTAATTAAGGGAAGCCGATGTATATTTAGGGAAGCCGGTATAGGATGTCAAGGCATTTAGTAATTTCACTATCAAATTTTTTCGATGACCTTTTTTAAATTTTATGCCCAATATTTTCTTAGTAACCATTTTTTTTACCTCTCACACATTGTTTGATTTTGATTTTTCGAGCTCCACATTTTACTGGCGAGCTTTTTTTTAGGTATCATCCATGTACTTTGAACAATTATTTTTTTATTTTTTTTTTTATTGATAACGGATGGCAAACGAGCAGAAGGACCACCTGATGGTAAGTGGTTACCTTCGCCCATAGACATCTACAACACCAGAGATGTTGGAGATGCGTTGCCAACCTAGAGGATACTGATGGAAGGGGGGACAATGTAGTAGTCCACTATCAGAACCACCACATTTTGGGGAAAGGATGGGTGGGAAAAGGGAAAATCTGCAATACAATTAGGCAAGTCGGTGGGAATCGAGTTGTATGGACGCCTCGCCACTATAGCTAGTACTTCTGATATAGTCTTTTTTAAATTTAGTTAAGATCTGTCGAGTAGTTTTTGAGTTATTCGTAATATTATACTATATTGCTTTTTAATAAAGAATTTTATATGGAGTCTGTTCTCTTTTTTTGTAAAATCTTAATTATATTTCTTTGTCCTCGATACACTGAACATTTAGGGTCAAAATATTTATACAATTCAATTTGCAACAAAAATTTTCATTACTTATCATACAAGTAGTTCTAAGAAATCATTTAAGGACCACCTTTGTAATTTATGTATATATCAATACGTGAAAGAAAAACTTTGGATCTCTTTTTATGAAAAATACGCGGACGGAGGAGTATCAAATTTGGCACACATATAGTTTATATTACGAAGGAGTGCATAATGATAATATCTTTTTAAATCAATGCATAAAAAGGACATTTAAATAAAAAATAAATGTTACACACATCCATGCTTATATAAAGTGACATATATATAGATTGCTAAGGACAACGCGTTGTTAACGCATGAAAGGGGACACTAGTTTCTTTAAATTTGCATGATAAAAAACAGTTTTACGCTTTATCCCGCACAACAGGATAGCCAGAGTAAATCTAGTGTCCAGACACTCCGTTCTCTGCGTTAGGTTGTATAAAGACATAGATAAGTAAGGACGCCTGTCGTGGCACAGAGGCATAACCGTGCGACTGTAAACGCGACAGGTTGTAGGTTCGATTCTCACTCAAGGAAATGTAAAAGTTTATTATTTTCATTCACTTTCCGCCGAATATCTCGATTCGGCGGAAAGTGAAGAACGAAGTGTCTCAACACTAGGTTTTAATATTGGTAGAATAAAATATGTTATACTCATATATCATTTATTTTGATCAAAACGAAGGAAAAAAACGGTTTTCAATTAAAAAAAATAGTTTTCTTTTGAGATATATAGTGATGTTACAACTACAACTACAACTATAGTAATACAATAAAAGTCACAGGCTACAACTAGTGTTAATACAATTTAAGTTAGCGAGTCATCGACCTACATCCCCATATAGGATAAGAAAACGAACAACGCATTCATACAATAATTGCAGCTGGTTGGGAAGAAATGGCCTAACGTACATTTTTAATTTTTTTGTGTAGTCTGTATGTCTGACAAGTATATATATTGAATAAAAAAAATATATATGTGTAATGAAAGACTAAAGAATAGATAGTTATATTTCATAATTAAACTGATTACAAGTCACATGTAGTATCAAGGCTTATACAATACAACTCGTTAATGTTATCAGTATCGCGGTCGTCCAAAGAATCCGCGACCGAAATATGGTCAAGTATTTATATCTTGAAGACAGTGAGTACTTCCGGTACTTATTGTTTTCGAAATATTGTACAATTTCATGGTAAAATCACTACATATGTTATTCCTAATAAATAAATGATAAAAAATATTTTAAAGTGTGTCTTTTTGGTTTGTAGAAACAAGGTATAGTTCTGGATTTCAGAATTTAATTCTTTGTGCCTTTTTCTCCATAGCAGAATAGAGAGGAAGAACCTAGTGTCAAGACACTACGTTTTTCATTTCCCGTCCAATTTTATTGTCGTTTTACTAAAGCGTGAAAATGAACACAATTTAAATAAATATGACCATCTCCAAGTTGAGATCGAACTTCTAATCAATGGCGTTTACAGACGACGACATTACTGAGGCTTACTTACTTACTTAGCTTCACGCTGTATCCTGCATTTAGCAGGGTAGGCAGAGGGAATCTAGTGTTACGACACTCCGTTCCCCACTTTCCGCCAAATTTGGGCATTGCGTGCTGAGTGGCAGAACTCAACGCCGCGCTTTGCCTTGTTACCAAACCCAGGAAATAAAAAATTCCATTTCCTGGAGTGGGAATCGAACTCACAACCTGTCGCGTTTACAGTCGCACGCTTGAGCCTCTGCGTCACGACAGGCGTAAAATGGTAATCTACTTAAAAAATACCATAGATTATAAATATTATATTTATTGTTTTTTTTTTAAAGTTAATTTATGTTTTAGGCCACTTCCATCGAGACAACACAATTGTAGGCACAATTTACAAGAAATAATTACTCAAGTCCAAGCCGAATGTTTATCACGTATCGGGCGAAATGGAGTTATTTAGTGAACTGGTTCGTATGGATACTACTTCGGGTACTTGCATTTAATTATAACATATAATTTTTACATTCGATTTTATCTCTTAAATATGTTCACGATTTCGTCATATATCTTTATTTTCTTTTTATTTTAAAAGACAGTGTGGTGCAGTTGTTAATTGGGTCTTTTTAAGCGATTGTTGTGGGTTCATCCCTTTAGATATTTTAAAACATAAATAAGAATAAATAATAAAAAAATAGCTTATATTAAAATACTTAACTGAGGTATTAATGATCTCTGGGTCACATTAAAGATTTAATTTGTAAATAATATAGGTCTTTCCAATAATAGTAATGAAATATAGTTCTGAGGGTCTTTGTGGCGCAGTGGGGTAATGTCTAGCTGTAAGCATGATGGTTGTGGCTTCGATCCTTACCCGGATGATTATCAATTTTTTTTCATTTTAACACTCTTATAAGCTAGAGACTGGCGTTGAGTTTCGGCACTTAAATAGCAGAAGCTCATAGTCAAATGAGATGGTAAAGCTACTTGGATCTCTAGCGTATTTCAAGCTATTTCTCCAAATACGAAATGATTGAAGTTATTAGTATAAAAATATCTATATATAAATACGTGATGCAAAAATTTTGAATCTCTCTTTACGAAAATTACGCGAACGGAGGAGCATGAAACTTGGCACACTTATAGTTTACATAGATAAAGAGTGCAGAATGCTAATAATTTTTTTCAATAATTCATAATAAATATTTTAAATTAATAAAATAAATGTTACACACACTACCATGGTTTGACATCCATGTTTATACACTCTTATAAGCTAGAGTAACATATACTAAAGACAACGCGTTGTTAACGCGTCAACGGGAACACTAGTACATATAGATATGTAAGAAAAGCTGTCATTTTTGTTAGTTTTAGATAATATTTTCTTATTATATTTATTTAAAATACAATAAAACCAAGTTAAATTTATTATCTAGTATTTTGATTTCCTCCATCTGGTAACAAAGCAAAGCGCGGCGTTGAGTTCCGCCACTCTACACGCAATACCTCAACCCGGCGGAAAATGAGGACTGAAAATATTAAAGAGAATGGAGTGTTTTAACACTAGGTTCTCGAGTTCTCTCCGCCTTCCCTGCTACGTGCGGGATACAGCGTGAAGCTAAAAAAGCACTGTTATCCATTAAGTTACAGTCAAGTAATTTTCATTTCTTGTTTAACATTTTTGTAAATCTCGTAAAATATTCGAGTCGCACCAACTCAATTATGAATTTTTCACGCAATATATATTATCATTTTGTAATATGGTCCGAGTATCTGTAATTGTGTATGACAAATTATCTTTATGATTTCACACGCAAAGCACTATACGTGCAAATGGCGGTACGGCTATGTAGACTTCTTATTTTTTTAGCTTCACGCTGTATCCCGCATATAGCAGGGTAGGCAGAGGGAACCTGAGAACCTAGTGTTAAGACACTCCGTTCCCAACTTACCGCCGAATTAAGGCATTGCGTGCTGAGTGGCGGAACTCAACGCCGCGCTTTGCCTTGTTACCTAATTTAGGAAATAAAAATACTAAACTTTTACATTTCCTTAAGTGGAAATCGAACCCCAATATCTGTCGCGTTTACAGTCGCACGCTTGTGCCCACGCCACGACAGGCTAAATTTGCTATTTAAAGAACAAGAGTCTGACAGCAACAGCAACACACTTTTTTCTCAATAGTATTCTCTCTAATATGTCGACACATTGCGCGTGAAAAGACGAACGAACGGAGAAATGAAAATAATTTAAATATAATCATAGAAATAGGAAGAAATAGTAAGGATCGAACCCTACGTTCGTACAGCCAGACGTTGTACTACTGCGTCATAATGGATAGAGAAAACGTAACTAGTGATAAGACACTCCGTTACTTTGCATGCTTAAAGGCGGAAATCAACCAATCTTGATTTACCACAGTAGAAAAATGAAAATAATTTAAATATAATCACTCCTACGAGTGTGAATCGAACCCAGAACCTTTCACATTTACAGTAAAACACTGTCCCTCTACCCCACGATGGCCTCCAAACAAAATACGAAAGGTGTCAATACAGTACATTCGTAACATATTAATCACAGTCGAGAACCGAACACGGGACTTTGCATATCTCAAATATCATAATTAAGTAGCATAGCGTGGCGGCGTGTTCAAATTAAATTATGTCGAAATTAAACGTTACGGCGGCTATAAATTAGCGTGCGCAGGCGCCGCCGTTACGCGCACCGATGATATATAACGAAACTTCTAGTTTGTGCGAAACCAGTGTTTAAGATGTAAGCTTATAGAGGCTAAAGTTGGGAACGAAGTGTTTTAACACTAGGTTCCCTCCGTCTACCCTGCTATATGCGGGATACAGCGTGAAGCTATGAAGCTTATAGATCCTAATTCGGGGGATAGCGAATGGAGTGTCTTGATACTCTCTCTCTGTATATCCTGCCTGTCTATATAAAGCGAGAAGTTGCCTTAAAGGCTTAGGCGCATTGATTCTGGGTTCGATCAACACTCTGGAGAATATTATATTTAAATTATATTTATTTATCCGTTCTGTTCGTCTAATTTAGGAGAAAATAGAATTCGTCATTCTAAAAAGATATTTTAGGTGCATGCCTTTATTAACGCCTGTCGTGTCGCAAAGGCACAAGCGCGTGACTGTCAACGCGACAGGTTGTGGGTTCGATTCCCACTTCAGGAAATGGATTTTTTCATTTCCTGGGTTTGATAACTAAGGCAAAGCGCGCCGTTGAGATCCGCCACTCAGCATGCATTGCCTCAATTCGGCGGATAGTGGGGAACGGAGTGTCTTAACACTAGGTTCCCTCTGCCTACCCTGCGGTATACAGCGTGAAGCCATGTATGTGTAGGTAAAAATATAACACTTCAGAACTATTACAATTATTTTACATTAAAAAGTATATCTTTCAAAATAATCTTACGAATTTTCAATCAGGTCACGTGTCCTGATGCGAGTTTAACATTTTTTACCCATCACAAAAAGCGCATAACGCCGCTAAAGAAGTTTCCATTTCAAAAAAGAAATAAAATCTCTTTTAACTTACCCCACACTTTAAGCGAGCGTTTAAACAACTTAATCTGCACTGTGCTGTTACCTGTTTGTGTTTGTTGTTGGAAATCAATAAACTGATTTGAACCCGCACTGTTATATGAGAGACCACTTTACAACTACATGCAGTTTGACCTATAAACACTATATCATAATAATCTTACAAATATTATCGTGGCGATGTGGTTGAAGTAAACGTGATAGGATGTGGGTTCGATTTTCACTTGTGGCAAATTATTATAAATAGGGTTCCCGTTGACGCGTTAACAACGCGTTGTCTATCAATGAATGTGTCTCTTTATATAAACATGCATGTCAAACTATAGTAGTGTGTGCAACATTTATTTTATTAATTTAATATATTTATTATGGATTATTTTAAAAAGATATTACCGATTAACTATAAGTGTACCAGGTTTCATTCTTCCCCGTCCACTCAATTTTCGTAAAAAGGGTTCCAAAGTTTTTCCTTCACGTATAGATGTTAGAAATCATAATTTATGGCGAGGGTATATTAAGATGATCGAAATTACCCTTCCTTTTTTGCGGTCGACTATCAACTAGGACACTTCGGTGACGTTACTCTGACCGATTTTCAATTTTAATTTTAAATTGTTATTACACCATTCTCAGTTAATATTTTTTTTTATTTCTTAGAAATAATTACGTTTTCTCTGCGGTTTTTCTGGTAAGCCAAACGTGGCGTTGAGTTCCGCCACTTTATAAGTAATGTCTCGAATTCGGGAGCATAGTGAAGAACGGAGTGTCTTAATACTAGGTTTGTTATGAGTATGTGAATTAAAGCGTGAAGTTGCTATTATAAATGCAAATTTTGTGAGGACGGTCGGATGTTTGTTTTTTTTTTGCACAAAAACTCAAACTTTCGAAGTTTTATACGTCTCGTGCAGCTGTAAACGCGCCGGGTCTGGGGTCGACTCCCACTCCAGAAAGTATTTTTTTTAATAATATTTAATATTTTCATTTTCTGGGTCTAGTAAAAAGGCAAAGCGTGGCGTTGAGTTCCGCCACTCAGCACGCCATACCTTAATCCGGCGGAAAGTGGGGAACGGAAATGTTGAAAGAACGGAGTGTCTAAAAACTAGATTCTCAGGTTCCTGACTATTCTGCTATGCGCGGGATACTACATGTGCTGAGTGGCGGAACTCAACGCCGCGCTTTGCCTTGTTACCAGAGCGAGGAAATGAAAATACTAAATATTATTCAATATTTTCATTTACTGGAGTGGAAATCGAACCCACAACTTGTCGCGTTTGCAGTCGCACGCTTATGCTTCTGCGCCACGACAGGTCTCGCTACAATGGTGAAACAAATAAAATTCTCCTTAATAAAACTATACAGATGTTACAAAACAATAATAAAAAGTTAAAGTACCATTTAATGTCATTCCCCTATCGTAAGTATATTAATATATACAATAACATCTATGAGAATGTATTAATTAATTCATATTTTGTATTGGATTAAGCGATCAACAATACATATGGGGTTATAACTATATTGCTTATAGTCATATAGAAAAGTGTCTGTGTGTTTGTTAATGTCGCAACTAAACGATGTTACTATGATTTTTAGGTAGACATAGGTGGTTAGAGAGTGACGTGGGTTACTTTTTGACTAATTTTTTGAAATTAGTTTGGTAACAATGCAAAGCGTGGCGTTGAGTTCCGCCACTCAGAACGCAATGCCTCAATTCGGCGGAAAGTGGGGAGCAGAGTGTCTTAACGCTAGATTCCTTCTGCCTGCCCTGCTATATGCGGGATACAGCGTGAAGCTATGTATGTATGTATGTATGTGATAATCCTTTATTTAAATCGGTTAAAAATATGTCATTCCCATATTATCTATAACAATTACCATTATCATAGTCATAAAGTGATTTTTTATTTATCATGCGAGCGAAACCGCGGGTAATATCTAGTAAGCACTATAAAGATGTTAATGTGTGGAATTAAATGCTGTTATTGTTCACGCGGGAAGCTAACGATCGTTATCAACTTATTGTAAAATTATATCTATTTTAAAAAAGCAACTGTCTTCCGAGCCGGTGGTTGTTGTAGGATTGATAGTACTGACATTACTGACATTTTTATGTTAACTGACGATTTGAAGTTGTTTTTGATATCGATGTATTTTAAAGTTAAATAAATATTTTGATTTTGATAGCTTCACGCTTTATCCCTAGCGGGGAAGTCAGAGAGAGCGGAGCGCCAAACGCTACGGACCCTGCATACCTCTTTATAAGTTATTCCCGCAATGGGATAGTGGATACTCCGTTCCCCACTTTCCGCCGAGTTGAGGTATTGCGTGCTGAGTGGCGGAACTCAACGCCGCGCTTTGCCTTTTTACCAAACGCAGGAAAAAAATACATTTCCTGGAGTGGGAATCGAACCCTCAACCTGTCGCGTTTACAGTCGCACGCTTGAGCCTCTGTGCCACGACAGGCGTGTTACGCACGCAATATTTCCAAAATAGACGGGAAGCAGAGAACGGAGTGATAAATTACTGTTTTCAATCAAAAGATGGTTTGTTTCCGATATATCACGATTACCATTTGGCGGCGTTTGGTGCGCTTCCTTTAAAGGAGCCGCTGTATAATTAAGTGTTTTCACTATAGTAGAACTGAATCTTGCTAGATGATCTGTAGGCAAATTTTAGTTGTTAACAAGGTACGTGCACGCCATGAGCACGGACATAGGGACAGTAAGACCTACGAATATATCTTAGTATTAATAAATATATCTATATATAAATACGTGACGCAAAAACTTTGTGTCCTTTTTTTACGAAAATTACGCGGACAGAGGAGCTTGAAACTTGATACACTTAAAGTATATTAAATTAACAAAATAAATATTACACACACTACCATGGTTTAACATCCATGTTTATATAAATGGACATATACATTACTAAAGACAACGCGTTGTTAATGCGTCAACGGGGACACTAGTATAAAAGATTATTTTTGTAATTCTGGTTAGAGAAATCGCGGCGTTGAGTTCCGCCACTTAATATGTATGGTTTCGAATTTGGACGAAAAGAGGCAAATGGAGTGTCTTAACATTAGGGTCAATATGATTACTCTACCATGCGGGATAAAACGTAAAGGCCGATGACGTATAGTTAAAACTACTGGCTGTAGAAAAATGAAATTTGGCAAGTAAGTTCTTTAGGTAGAATGAATTGAATATTTCTTTTACAAAAAAAAACCCGGTTTACACTTTATATGTCGAAAATTCGAAAGAAAGATATATGGCAAGGGTCATTTACTTCATGTAACAATAGTCGCGGGGGAATATACGTATTAATACAGCGATATTTGTAAAAACTACTTTATTGACGCCATCGTGGCGCAGTTTGGACATGCGTGATTGATCGCGGTTGTTGTTGCTTCATTTCTATACAGTTTATTTTCAAGTTAGAGTATTTTACTCTTAAAAAATTATACTTAGTATTAAAAAATATTTGAAAATGATTATATTACAACAATTTTCTCACACATGATTAACGCTTTTTCCTGCATAGCCGAGTAGGCAAAGAGAACCTGTCACAACTATTTTCTACTCCCGCGTGTGTCGGAACTGAACCGCGTTTTGTCATTCCAGACTGGGGAATTGAAAATAATTCAAATATTATTCCCCCTGGTAGTGATCGAACTCGTAACTATCGTGTTTATAGTCAGATAGCCACTGCACCACGATGGCCTCAACGACATTTCTTTTATATTCATTATTTTCTATATGTTAAAATTAAATTAACCGTATGTATACTACACAAGTAGGGTCCGTAACGTCATCAAACTATGCTATCAGATGCTTTGTTAGGCGCATGCGGCAAAGAGCAAGCCGCTAGAACATTACGTGTTACTCAATACCCTACTAATATTATAAATGCGAAATTTTGAGAGAATGTATGGATTTTGTTACTCTTTTATGCTATTGAACAGATTTAGATAAAACTTTATGATAATATAGCTTATACATTAGAATAACAAAAATAAATAACGCCTGTCGTAGCGCAGAGTCACAAGCGTGAAACTGTAAACGCGACAAGTTGTGGGTTCGATTCCCACTCCAGGAAATGTTAGTATTTTCATTTCCTGGGTTTGGTAGCAAGAAAAAGCGCGACGTTGAGTTCCGCCACTCAGCACGCAATGCGTCCATTCGACGGAAAGTGGGGAACGGAATTGTTGTAATAGAACGGAGTGTCTTAACACTAGGTTCTTAGGTTCCCTCTGCCTACCCCGCTATATGCGGGATACAGCGTGAAGATAAAAAAAAAGAAAAAAAAAATAGAATAACATAATATTTCCAATTTATAAGAATTTTAGATTTTAGCAACACGCTATGTGGTCGAAAACGCGAGCAGAAACTGTTATAGAAATAGCATTGCTAAAGCTTGTCGTCGTATAGCTTAAATATTGGAAAGTCAAACTGCACACTATGATCGTAGGTTCGAATATCGCAAGAAAACTTTTATATCTAAAATATTAGTACTTTCCTAGCTAGATCAAGTTAAAGTCAATACTCGCCATTGATTGAAATCAGTCGAAAAGTTTAGAATGGTGTCTTAACACTGTGTCTCTGACTACCCTGATAAACGGAACTGCAAAACATTTTTTTTCGCAAGTAATATTCGAACCTGCTACAATCGACATAGTAAAGTACTTCCCATGCGCCACTACGATGTTAACAGCGTGTTACACAAGGCGTATATTTTAAATCGTATGCGCATTCATTTGCAATTATATCTATGATGTTCACTAACCGAGTTTAGCTCGCGTGATTTTTTATCGATTGCCGACTACTGTGTCCAGAAATTGTGACAACGAAGGAAATAATTCTTGTATGCAACAAGGCATAAATAGAAGACTTCTTTTTAGATTTAGATTGCATGTATAATTTTTTTTAATTAGTAATAGGCAATAGATGTGCTTTATTTATAAGATGAATAAATGATTCATAACATGCGGCAATTTTATGCATTTAAATTTTATAAAAAACAATATTTACAAATACAAGTTAAATATCAAAAATGCCTTTAAAACGCATGTCGAGGCGCAAAGGCACAATCGTGCTACTGTAAGCGCGACAGGTTGTGGGTTCGATTCCGACTTCAGTAAATCGAATTTTTCATTTCCTGGGTTTGGTAATAAGGCAAAGCGTGGCGTTGAGTTCCGCCACTCAGCACGCAATGCCTCAATTCGGCGGTAAATAGGGAACGGAGTGTCTTAACACTAGGTTCCCTCTGCCTACCCTGCTATATGCGGGATACAGCGTGAAGCTATGTAGGTATGTATGTAAAGAATAATATCCTAAAATGAATTCTTTTTTGGACACTCTACGGGCGGTTCCGTTAAAAGGTGTGTTAGAAGCACTAATTAATAAGCATAGATACTGAGCAAAAACTGTTAGTGATCGCGTAAAATGGATGAACTGAGACGATACAAGTCTCTTTGAAGATACAGCGTTTGAACATTTTTAAATGAAGTTTACGTTAAATAAGAAGCTTAAACAATTATTACCAATACTAGACTACTAGTTAACGCCTGTCGTGGCGCAGAGGAACAAGCGTGCGACTGTAAACGCGACAGGTTGTGGGTTCGATTCCTCCAGGAAATGGAATTTTTCACTTCCTGGGTTTGGTAACAAGGTAAAGCGCGGCTGAGTTCCGCCACTCAACACGCAATGCCTCAATTCGGCGGAAAGTGGGGAACGGAGTGTCTTAACACTAGGTTCCCTCTGCCTACCCTGTTATATGGGGAACACAGCGTGAAGCCATGTATGTATGTATGTATGACTACTAGTTATATGTTGTGATTTCTTTTGCGTGGATTGTAAAACCTAAAATCATTTTCTTTCATGATTTCTTAGAAATTTTGGGATTTCCTTTTAGTGTTCTTTTCTACTCTCCAATGACCCTACATGCCAAATTATGGTTTATATGTGTAGTAGTTTCGTCTGTTCGGTATCTGTCAGTCATTCAGTAACGCAAGTTTTTTCTAGACGTTGGTGTCTTCGTACAAATACAAATACAAATATTCTTTATTGCACACAAATAAACAAATAACATAGAAGTAGTAATAGCGTACAATAAGGCGACCTTATCGCTTAAAGCGATCTCTTCCAGGCAACCAGGCAGGCTTCGTAGTTGACTATAAGTACATACGATAGTATTGGGTTGAATTCTCACTATGGAGAATGTTTATATTTAAAATATTAGATACTAAATACTTATATAATGGTCAAATGACACTAATGCTTATAACTTATAATTTATGTGGTACTCTGATATATAAGCTATATTACTATAAAATTTCATCTAGATTCGTTCAGTAACTCTTGTGTGAAAGAGGG
This sequence comes from Philaethria dido, assembly GCA_033558755.1. Taxonomy (NCBI): domain Eukaryota; kingdom Metazoa; phylum Arthropoda; class Insecta; order Lepidoptera; family Nymphalidae; genus Philaethria; species Philaethria dido. The sequence goes on along the minus strand of JAKGSA010000959.1, from coordinate 51,126 downwards.
ACAAACATCCATAATATGGAAGTGTGTGTGCAAAAGTGAGTTTTATTACATAAAATATTAGAAACACCATAAATAAACAACCTAAATACATATAACCAAGCGCGCGACTGTAAACGCGACAGGCTGTGGGTTCGATTCACACTCTAGGAAATTAAAATATTAATTAATATTTAGTATTTTCATATCCTGGGTCTGGTAACAAGGCAAAGGCGTTGAGGTCCGCCACTCAGCACGCAATGCCTTAATCCGGCGGAAAGTGGGGAACGGATATCTGGAAAGACAACGGAGTGTCTTAACACTAGATTCTGTAGTTCCCTCAGCGTAACAAAAATTGTATGTATTTAACATACACTTTTGTACAAAATGACGTACACGTTGCTAGGCAACGCCTATTATAAGTAAACGGTACCAGTACAGTTAATTCGGAACGGTCAATAAAATACTCGAGACGTTATCCTCAGTCGTCACGGCACACGTCGGTGTCCACAGTCCACCCCATTTTGATGCGATTCAATTTATACTCGTACAACATCTCAATATATGTCGGGGCGCAGCGGGGCGTTGATAACAATCTCGAGCGGGGTTAAAGTTTGATTTCGAATATTATTTTGTATTTGACCGATGCAGTTTTAAAATATGTCTGTTTTTTTGTTTTTTTGAGGTTATTGTGGCGCAGTGGGACAGTTGGCGGTAAATGCGGGGGTTGTTAGTTCGTTCTTTATGAGAATGAGTATGTTAAGTTATTTGTATTTGTCCGTTCTGGTAAAATTATGCGCGGGGCTTAGAGTATCTTCACTCAACGCGCAGTTCGGACGGCACATATAGAACGGAGTGTCTTGACAATGAATTCTCTCTGCTCATCCTGCTGTGCGGAAAAAGAGTGAAGCTGTTTTATTAGTATTTTTATAGTCTGTTTAGGCAAAGTGCGGCGTTGAATTTCGCCACCTAATATCCTAAGTAAATGAAAGTGAAGTGATGGACATCTTACCAACATTATCTCGTTCTTTGCTACCCTAAATGCGGAAGATATTACGAATTGCTAATTAATTGTTAATCATACACTTAGAATTTTTTTTTTACTATTGCTAGAGTCAAGTCACTCCGTTTGCGGCTTTCCATTCAAAACACTGCGTGTTAAATGGCGGAACACAACTCCGCACTTTATCTTATTACCTTATAGAAAAACATTAATTGCCTATAAAAATTACTAACGTCACTGGCATATTCAAAAATCTGAGCAAGATTATACGCAGTCCGAGCAGTGACCGCATCAAGAGGACTAGACCTGTCACTTTCAGTGGACGTTTAATTCTTTTGGGGCTTTACGGATATACGGGGACTGTATTACGTGTACAGTTTTAAGGAAGATAGCAACTTTGTATTGGTATTTTATTTATCTTGTGGTAGAATGTGAATTCTAGGTGATGTTGGTAGGTGTTGGTTCAAATCTCATTCGTACATATAAAATTGTGTTTTTTTTTGTTTTATTCCTAACGTATTCTATTTTTACGTTAACGAAGAGTGAAGAACGGGAGGACTTGTTAATTAACATGTTTACACGGTTGTTGTTTTTTGACAGATTCTCATTTTTTCTGGTATAAGATAGTCAGAGATCGTATCAAGACGTTTCCTTATTCATTTTACGCGTAAATTCCAGACTTTGCGTGTTCAGTAAGATAACTTTTCGCCACCCTTTGTTTTACTAGAGCAGAAGAAGGAAAATTATTTAATTACAAGCATTCCTCAATTAGGCATCAAACCCAAAAACCTGTCGTCTCGTCAGACACTATCCAACTGGCCCATAATTTCCTCATAAAAATATTTAAAAAAATATATGAACTTCCTTAAAAAATACGTAACTAGGAACAACATCCGGATAACTGAGATTTCAGCAACACTTTGTGTATTCAATTTTATCTAACAAACTACGCATGCAATTTTCATGACTATAAAGACCTTTTACATCTCTCTCCCACCATACACTATCATAGTAGGAGAAAAAGGGACAAATAATAAGATTTTCAAAAGAAATCCCAGTGAGCAAGGATCAAGAAGGGTCGAGTGGACGTTTCATATGAAAATTTAATGCGGTATTTAGTCTTGATATTTGCTGTACTTAAATATTTAATTTCTGGAAACTTCCAGTGTTAATCAGTTTTGGTGAGCGGCTATACCCTCATAATGAGTTTTTAAGGTGGTCCTGTTTTCTGGGGTGAAAATATGTTTTATGTACGTACAAATTTTAACCTGCTATGGCCGAAGTTTCGCCTGTACATTGTCTTAGTCACTAAGTAACGTAAGAGTTTTATATAGTTATATACTAGTGTCCCCTATAACGCATTAGCATTTCGTTGCCTGGCAACTTAAATGTCAGTTTGTGTTAACATGGAGGTCATACTATGGTAATAATAATAAATAATAAAAACTCTTTATTGTACACACCCATACATAAAAGTAAAATTAAAATAAAATAATAACAGAAAACGATGTACAACAGGCGACCTTATCGCTAAAATAGCGATTTCTTCCAGGCAACCTTAGGGTATAGGAAATACACAAACTAAGAAATTGGATAGGATGTGAATAATACATACAAATAATAATGATAATATACAAAAAGAAGTGGTAATGTGTGTAATATTTATTTTATTAATATTGTATATTATATTTTTAACGCATTACTTTAAAACTGTGTAAATCTACATACATGTACAAGGCTATCTATGTAACAGGTTATCTTGTCGTGGGACAGCCATCCCTCTTGGATATATAATAATATTAAATCATTTTTATTTAATGGCTCTAGTAAGAGAAAACGACAGGTTCTGGGTTCGATTCTCACTCCATGAAATGTAAAAACTTTAGTATTTTCACTTTCTGGGTTTGGTAACAAGGCAAAGCGCGACATTGAGTTCCGTCACTCAGCACGCAATGGTACTGCGGAATTCGGCGGAAAGTGGAGAACGAAGTGTCTTAACACTAGGTTCTTAAGTTCCCTCTGCCTACCCTGCTATTTGCTAAAAAAAATTGTAAGTGAAAATGCATCTCTGATCTGCAACACGCAATGTTTCGATTTCATTTCGTATTGACACTGAATTTTCTCTGATTACCCTACTTATACTCTGTAATGGCATTTTCTATATCTATAAGGTAATATTAAAAAAAACTATGCAAATCGACTTAGCAACTTATTCACGCCTACAGATATTATTTTACACACCCAAAATATAACAATTGTGTAGTGTTTTAAACAAAGTAGGAACTAAAACAATATTTACACCACTCGAATGCTAAAAGCGCAAAGTTCTCTATTACTCCAAGTGCAAAGACAATGGGTACTTGTGCTCCCCTCGGCCCTTTAAATTAATATACATACATACTCATACAATAAAGCAAACGTTTTTATATGACATGCGGTGTTTTGTTAATATTTTTTGCTGTTGTTATTTATGATATTTGAAAATATTATCTATAATTTAAGTAATACATACATAGCTTCACGCTATATCCCGCAAATAGCAGGATCAGCAGATGGAGCCTAGTGTTAAGACACTCCGTTCCCCACTTTCCGCCGAATTGAGGCATTGCGTGCTAAGTGGCGGAACTCAACGCCGCAAATATTATAGTAACAGATAAATTGTTTAACTATTAAATTGAATCAAACTGCAATCTCATATAATTATTTTTTTAACTTCGCACTGTATCCCGTATATAGCAGGGTACACAGAAGAAACCTGAGAACCTAGTGTTAAGACACTCTATTCTATTAAGATTACCGTTCCCAACTTTCCACCGAATTGAGGCTTTGCGTGCTATGTGGCGGAACTCTACGCCGCGCTTTGTATTGTTACCAGAGCGAGAAAATGAAGATACTAAATATTACTTAATATTTTCATTTCGTGGAGTGAATACGTCAAAAATGCGTGAAGAAATCGAAATATACAAAATAATTGTCACAAATATAATTAGTTTTATAGTTGTATAAAAATAATATGGAACGCCTTATCAGGACATAGTAAGGACGAGTTTTCCCGAATAGTGTCCTCAATTCATTTGTCATTCCGGGAGAACTATAGCATGCTTTTTTCATATGGAAAATGGAACCTAGTGTCAAGGCACTCTATTTTCCACTCTCTATGGCGGATGTAAATAAAAATGACATTAAATATTATAATTTTATCTAGAGGAGATAGAACCCGCAATTAAATGAGGTTGCAGTTAGATGCTATACCACTGTGCCACGATGGCTATTATTAATAATTTATTATGTTAAATTTAAATTAATAATTTATTATCGCCTGTCGTGGCGCTGAGACACAAGCGTGCGACTGTAAACGCGACAGGTTGTAGGTTCGATTGCCACGCCAAAAAATGGAATTATTCATTTCCTAGATTTGTTAACAAGGCAAAGCGCGGCGTTGAGTTCCGCTACTCAGCACGCAATGCCTATATTCGGTGGAAAGTGGGAAACGGAAATGTTGAAAGAGAATGAAGTGTCTTAACACTAGGTTCTCTGTTTCGCTCTGCCTACCCCGCTATATGTATGTTATTGTATGTATGCTTGTATGTTATTATGTCAAATATATGTCACATTTTATATACAACTACTAATATTCTGACATATATTGACAATCTACTAAAGATCAATCTGTATGTCACTTCCGGCAAATACGGAACACTAATCTTTGGCAAGTGCTTAAAGAATGGCGCCCTCTCTTCAAACAGAGGGTGAGACCTCTACCACGTTACCTATTTCCTGGACTCAAAACGATAAAAATCTTCCCTCTCTATCATCTTCTATATGTGTAAGCAGTGTGGGAGATGAATTAGGGTAGTTTTCGATTTGCATTGGAGTATGTTAGTAGAGGGTAGACAGAGGGTAAGAGAATTAAGCGTGAATACAAACGATTAACCGTTTTCTCGATTTGTTGCGGTGGTTTTGTAGTGATTTTCACAGGTCACTTGTAATAAGTGGGATTGGTGATGGAAGTTTATGATTTGGGCGTGAAATTGGTGATATAATGGTACATTTGGAGTATTTTTGACTGTGTACTACAGATTAAAGCCTGTCGTGGCGCAGAGGCACAAGCGTGTGACTGTAAACGCGACAGTTGTGGGTTCGATTCCCACTCCAGGAAATGTTAACCTTTTCATTTCCTGGGTTTGGTAACAAGGCAAAGTGCGGCGTTGAGTTCCGCACCTCAGCACGCAATGCCTCAATTCGGCGGAAAGTGGGGAACAGAATTGTTGTAAGAGAACGGAGTGTCTTAACACTAGGTTCTCAGGTTCCCTCTGCTTACCCTGCTACATGCGGGATAAAGCATGAGGTTAAAAAAAAAGAAAAAAAAAGAGCACTTCGTATTATTCACATTAGAGTTCAAAATTGGTTCATCTAGTAACGCAAAAAAAAACACAGTCGACTTGAGAACCTCTTATTTTTTTTTTGAAGTTGATTAAAAGTTTATAAAACCATCTGATATTATCAGATGGTATTAATGATAAAGTTAATCAAAAAATCATCATTAACCAAATAAAAATCATTAAACAGCTTAAAGCTTATAAATGACCTTTCATCGATTGACTTTTCATCCATAGTGTGGTAGTCCTTTGAGTGTCTAACGAAGTCATTCTTACATGCCTAGGTATCCTATAGTTGGTATTATTCACGCCTCTCACACCGAGATCAGCCACCTGGGAAGCTATTCACTGTAGAGCTAAGATAGCAACCCTGTTAAGTGTTGTGTGGTGTAAATTGTAAGGTATATTTGTTTTTATATTATTTTTTAAGTAACTGTATCTTGTAGAGGCTATATTGGTGTAGTGGTGAGTTGACACTGGGTTCTTTCTGATCATTTGGCTATGCGAGATAAAACGTGGAATAAAATAAAATTATATCCCGCGATATGACCACAAAAGCGTATATCGCTGTCGTGGCGCAGAGGCACAAGCGTGCGACTGTAAACGCGACAGGTTGTGGGTTCGATTCCCACTCCAGGGAATGTTAGTATTTCCATTTCCCGGGTTTGGTAATAAGGCAAAGCGCGACGTTGAGTTCCGCCATTCAGCACGCAATGCCTCAATTCGGCGGAAAGTGGGGAACAAAATTGTTGTAAGAGGGGAGTGTCTTAACACTAGGTTCTCAGGTTCCCTCTGTCTACCCTGCTATATGCGGGTTACAGCCTGAAGTTAAAAAAAATAAATAAATAAAAAAATAAAAATCTTCTCTTAGTGTTCTTCTGCACCCTACACTGTCCAGGCAGCCAACATGCCAAATTTCAACCTTCTGTGATCTCTAGTTTCGCCTATATGTTGTCTGTCAGTGATGCAAACGTTTTATATATGTATCCCTTACTTATTAAGATTAAAGAATCGATGATTATCTCTTTCTTGGAAAAAGTATTAAACAAATCTAGATGAAATTGTACAGTAATATAGCTTATTTTGCTTCTTAGTCCTTTCGTCGTTTAGTTCTTACAAGCCGTTTCTTTTTGGAAATTTTTTAATGATATATGTAAGGTTCCTTGTGGAGAAAAAGGGTTTCAAGGGACTTCCTGAAATTCCAACGAAAATACGAAGAGCAGCTTTTTTTTATTATAGTCCAACGAGATTTTTACACGCAAACGAAGTCGCAGAACACAACTAGTTCGAAGAGTATAATGATTAATGATATTCCTGATTAATGATTATTTTATTAAGAGCTTTTACAGTATTTTAGCTTTCGTTTCTGTTTTGCGCCGCAGAATAAGCGATATTAACTGTCATTCACAAGAATCGCGGCTTGATTAATAGAAGCGACAGGGAGGTGGGCTCAAGCTCAGGTGATTCGCTACAGTAATTGTACGTTTTATGCACTATTGTACTTTGAACTTTTGCTGTGTAATTAAAACTAAGTTGATTATTCTTATAGTATATATGGTCCGTCGTGGCACAGGCACAACTTGCGACTGTAACCGCGATAGGTTATGGGTTCGATTACCACTCCAGGAAATAAAAATATTTAATAATATTTAGTATTTTCATTTCCTCGCTCTGGTAACAAGGCAAAGCATGGCGTTGAGTTCCGCCCCTAAGCACGCAATGCCTCGATTCCGTGAAAAGTAGGGAAGGGAATTAGGGGAACTGAATGTCTTAGCACTTTGTTCTCAGGTTCCTTCTGCCTACCCTGCTATGTGCGGGATACAGCGTGAAGTTAAAAGAAGGGCAAAAGATCTATCATTATTTTATGGCTGAATTACATATGTTTTCAATAAATTGTAGCCTACGTGTTATTTTAATGAATATATTGCCGTGAAGTTTAATCTAGATCCGTTCAGTTCTTGTTTTAGCTCTTCTGTAAATAAAAAATATATATTTAAAAATGGTCGCAATAATTGGGAATCTAATAAGATCTAAAGCCAACTATGGGTATAAAGGTTGAGTAAGAAGAAAAGAAGAAGATTTGACGATTAGATTTAAATATAATTATTTTCCTGAGTGGAAATTGAACTCATAACCACTCGCGGGTCCTCCACTACGCCACAATGGTGTTCTAACCCATCTAACTACACATCTAACCCAAAATTCTATGTTTATATTCGCGTTCTAAAATGTAATGTGGTTTAACGCATTGTTAGCTTACACATACATTATTTATGTAAATTTCTAGCCTTTTTTGCAATCATTGTTCCACAAATCTAGATTGAAGTATAAAGATATATAATATATCTTTATACCATAAAGTATTAATATTTAATTTACAGTAATACAGCTAACGTTACATAGATATAAAGCTTTAAGATAGTAACTAGTAAATTAATAAATTAATAGAAAGGGGTGTTTCCCGTTTCTATTGAGTTTTTTTTTTAACTTCAAGCACACTCCATTCTCTTTCAACAATGCCGTTCCCCACTTTCCGCCGAATTGAGGCATTGTGTGTTGAGTGGCGGAACTCAACGCCGCGCTTTGCCTTGTTAGTAAACCCAAGAAATGAAAATACTACATTTTTACATTTCCTGGAGTGGGAATCGAACCCACAATCTGTCGCGTTGACAGTCGCACGAAGTCGCGTTTGTGCCTCTGCGCAACGACAGGCGTTCTATTGAGTGAGTAACGAAAAAGTTCTCTACCCAACTTTCGATATGTGGGAGATTCGTGAGGAAAAAAATAGAATTAAATCACTAACTCATAGAACCTAAATGACAAAACAATAGGTGATTACCACCCGTACGTTTTCTAACAAGGTCTAAGGCTACAACTCCCACTAATCTTTCGAACACATTAATATGCATTAACTTAAATAAGTCAAGAAGAAGTCGTAATATAAAGGACAGGTTCTGTATCATTTAATTAGTTTTTTTAAGTATATTCCGCATGGATAAAATATATTTTGATTCATTTCCAGTCTAGGAAATGCAATTTTTCATTTCCTGGATTTGGTAACAAGACAAAGTGCGGCGTTGAGTTCCGCCACATAGCACGCAATGCCTTAATTCGGCGGAAAGTAGGGAACTGAGTGTCTTAACACTAGGTTCCCTCGGCCTGCCCTGCTATATGCGGGATACAGCGTGAAACTATATATGTATGAATAATAAGTTATTCTGATGTAGAACCTATATTACTGTAAAGTTACATTATAATTTCTATTTTTATCTTTCGTAATTTCGAAAAATACAAAATTCCATTCCAACTTCAATTTTGTCCGATCCTATAGGAATCTCGAGAAAGTGCTCACCGTACTTTGAGCAAGTTTTCACTTTTTTGCGCCCAGTGATATATATAGTAGATATATATAGAGTATTGTGATTCGTTCATTATTAGAAGATTTGTATATAAAAAAGAATAAGAAAAATTTTAAATGGTGTATAAAAAATAAGGCCGAATTTACTTTTTCATAAATAAACATAGTCCCCTGGTATTTAAACTAAACAACGTTTCAGTTTAGTATATAACATAATATTAAATATATTATACGAACCAAATAAAGTAACAAAACTAATGAGTTTCAAAACACCTGTTGTGGAACGCCAAAAGTAGTCCAATCCATCAACGTCGAAGGTAAAAGAAGGAAGATCGTTTCCGTTCTTAAGAGGCTGAGCGACATTTGATAGCGGTTACTTGGTTAGCGCTAAGCGTATTCAAAACTCAATTAATTCGTCACAACAATATATCGTGGTTGGTCCAAAGTGATAATCAGGTGGGATAAATATCTTAAAATATTACTATTTTTTTGTAACTTCACGCTGTATCCCGCATATTGCGGGTTTGGCAGAGGGAACCAGAGAACCTAGTGTTAAGACACTCCATTCTCTTTCAACATTTCCTTTCCTCACTTTCCGCCAAATTGAGGAATATTACTAATATTATAAATATTTCAAATAATGGTAAGGAATATATTTAAAGCGAAGGTGAGCAGCAAGAGAAATAGAAGGGAGATCTCGGTTGATCTTCGATATCACAGTATCAATGATACTGGAGGCAGGTCACGTAAAAAGCATGATGCAATCCTGGAAAACATGTATGAAGAGTTTAATGAATGACTGAGGATGGATGAGGCAAGAGAAGTATGCATCCCTAATGTTTGGCGCTCCGTTCTCTCTGACCCGCTAAGGACAAAGTGTGAGGTTGAAAGTCTGTGGTTTTGTTTGGTGGTAGGAGGTTCGTCCTCCGTCTGGCTCGCGACCACTATCATGTCAAAGACGAACCGCCAAATATCTTATGATGTGTTCCGGTTCGATGGCATGTAAGCCAGGTTTTCCCCTTTCCCACCCATTCTTTCCCAAAAATGTGGTGGTTCCGATAGCGGACTACTACATTATCCTCCCCTTCCGTCTCTATCCTCTAGGTTGGCAACGCATCTACAACATCTCTGGTGGTGCAGATGTTCATGGGCGAAGGTAACCACTTACCATCAGGTGGTCCTTCTGCTCGTTTACCATCCGTTATCCATAAAAAAAAAAAAAAAACAAAAAAAAAAAAAGAGAAAATTTATAAATATGTTATAAATACGTTTAATATAATATTTATAAATACGTTTGTATCTACATGAAATTTCACTGTAATATAATTTATATGAGTACATCAGAATAACACATAATGCAACTATAATCTAGACCTAAGTTAAGTATTTCTGATTTGGTTGGCAACTACCACCCGTCATACCATGTATATAATTTTGTTTTTTTTTTGTTTTAACTTCACGCTGTATGAGAGAACCAAATGCAGAGGGAACCAGAGAACCTAGTGTTAAAACACTCCATTCTCTTTCAACAATTTCGTTCCCCACTTTCCGCCGAATTGAGGCATTGCGTGTTCAGTGGCTGAACTCAACGCCGTGCTTTGCCTTGTTACCAAACCCAAGAAATGAAAATACTAAAATTTTATATTTCCTGGAGTGGGAATCGAACCCACAACCTGTCGCATTTACAGTCGCACGTCGTACTTGTGCCTCTGCACTACGACATGCGTTAACATGTATATAATGGATAGAATATAGAAAACGAAGTGATCTACAAGGTTTTTTCAAGGTTCTCACAATGCCTTAGTAATAGCTCTAATGGAATCGAATAGTGTCTAGAAAGGCCTGGTGCCAAAATGCGTGACTTAAAATCATGCAACCACTGCCATAAAAAAATTCCAAAATTCTCATAACTTAGACCAAACCGTCTCAGGTCATCTTATACCATTATATCAATATTTCTTGTAGTCTCGACTCAACACTCGTACTAATTATTTTATTTATCCTTTGTTTTGGTGAATGGCGATCCCTTCAATACGGTCTCATGTGAACGAATGAAACTCTATACGTGAATAATGCCAGCTAATGTGCAAATACTCCTGTGAAATGTGACACTGCTCCAGGGTATTGTACACTGACTGGATTCTGAAGGTTTGAGGTTCGATTTAATGGTAGGGTTAATTCCTTTGAAAGTGGTGGTATTAAGTTGTTGTAGAGAGAAATAAATTGACGTTTTAGTCGATTTTTAAATGAATTTGATATTCTAAATGGCTGGGGATGAGAATTGACGTCGTGAAGTATTTGGAGCGATATAGAAGTAGTTGTGAGTTCATTTGGCATCTGAAAGAATGGTTACATTAGAAAAAACAAATACTTGGTCTGGTTACATTTTGTGCCTATTTGTTAAGAATTAATCTGGTCTTACCCCAATAACCGGGTATATTTAGAAGATTTCCAGTTGTATAAAATATGGTCTTTGCTGTGTTGGATTCCGGTCTTCCGATGGCTGTCTGGAGCATTGAGTTGGAAATTCGAAAAGGGTTAGGTTCAATATATTAGGTTTTGTTTGCTTTAAAGTTTATTAGATAAGATTTAAGTTATATAAAATGTATTACTCGTATACTTTTATGCTCGTAGATACGTACAAAATACCTATAATATAGGTGTCAAAACACATAGAATGATTATTTTAATAATAAGACAAACTACTATTTTCTGTCAAGTCTTTATGTAATAAAAAATAGAATAGAAGAAGGACACAGAAAAATAAGCCTATTTTAATAGTTAGTTCTTAATATTTACTAAAATCATCTTACATACAGCTTCACGCTGTATCCAGCATATAGCAGGGTAGGCAAAGGGAACCTAGGATTAAGGCACTTCGTTCCCCACTTTCCGCCGAATTGAGGCATTGCGTGCTGAGTGGCAGAACTCAACGCCGCGCTTTCCCTTGTTACCCAAACCCAGGAAATGAAAGTTTTCATTTCCTGGAGTGCCTCTGCGCCATGACAGGCGTTATTTTTTTAGGCGTTTCATTGATTCCTAAAATTGACTAAAATCATCTTAATCAGCTCTTTTCAAGATTCCAGCTTATTTCCAATTTTCTAAATATAATAGCTATATTCTCAGAGAAAAGACATTGACAAATGAAGATACAACGAAAAATACCGTCTGCCATATTCAGTGGATAATAAACCATATTGTTGTTTTGACACATCCTTATAATTTGCTATCTCCATGATTTCTCGACCAATTATTAAGAAAAACAGTGGACGATACTAAACAATAACAGTGACGTATTATTTCGATTTAGCCTCCAAGTATGACAGTGATTATACACTATATCTAAAGATTATATTGTGTTAGAAGCAAAGTTACTTTATTGCAAATGTAGCCTTAAATAAAGCTTAATACGATCCAAATTATATTAGCTATTTCAGTCACTTATGTCTTTTCGAAATGACTAATCCTTTTCTCTAACCAATTTCTAATAAATGAGTATGTTATATCAATTTTGAGCTTTATTTTTATGTACAATAAGATTTATTTTAGTATGGCAGTATATGTTTATAATTTTTGACCAAAGCATCTCTACAGGAACAGTAGGAGGCTTATTATAAAGGTTCGTGAGAAAAAGAATGTGTTTGACAATCGTCGGGACCCGGCTTTGTCTGGGTGATTGACTGATGTGTGCTATGATTGGTTACGTTAATAATGAGGAAAATAAGTGAATGAATGGAAAAATAAATGTATGTCTTGTAGGTGATAATTGGACACGTTTATCTAATGGTTTTGTATTATTGTGTATGTAAGTTTAACGCCTGTCGTGGCACAAGCGTGGGTTGTGGTTTCGATTCCTCCTCTAGGAAATGGAATTTTACATTTCCTGGGTTTGGTAACAAGGCAAAGCGCGGCGTTGAGTTCCGCCACTCAGCACGCCATGCCTCAATTCATTGGAAAGTAGGGAACGGAGTGTCTTAACACTAGGTTCCCTCTGCCTACCCTGCTATATGCGGGATACAGTGTGAAGCTATGTATGTATATTAGTTTAGGACATCAATCAGGTAAGATGCGGCGTTAGGTTCCATCGCTTAACTAGTTTTTGGCTCAAATTCTGGCGAGAAGTAGATAACGGAGTGTCTTGACTCTATCTCTCTTATCTTTAATCTACTCTATTCACAATTTTCTATCATCTCAGAGCCATTATATGTTATTTGGTGAATTCAAGATTCAAGCCCACGTCGAATTTTATTGAAATTTGTCTTTTAATTAATGTTTTATTATCCTAATTACTGAATTTGTAAAAAAACTTCAAGTTACTGATAACTAGAAGCCCCGTTGACGCGTAAAATATGTGTTGCTTTAGGAACGTGTAAGTTACTTTATAAAAAAGTACACCATAAATATAGTAGCATGTAATAGTAATTCAATATATGTCTATATGAAAAAACTAGCTTTCTGTACTTTTTCTCCATACCTCATATAACCACCCCAAATGTAGTATTTCTCCTTCCGCCTAATTTTCTTAAAAATGGCTAAAAAAGTTATGCCTTCACATATATAGATGCTAGTATTACTGTATCCAACAAATATACTTTAAAAACGTCAGAGCTACTACGGTTTAAAAGGAAATCGCATGGAAATAAGTTGGAACGTTCACAATATAAATCATAAAACTAAAGGGCAGAATATATTATGTATGTATATATTTATATGTATATATATATATATATATATATATATATATACATCGATATATCTTGTATATAAAAAATATATTTAAGTACCTATATCGTAAGTGGAACAACAAGCGCGATTAATCGTGGGTTCGATTCCTACTCGGGGAACAATTTACTAACTTCTATTTAAATGACTTCTCTTACTTCTTGTTTAGTAAGACAAAGTGCGCGGTTTTATTCATTCATTTTTCACGTACCGCTTGTCGTCGCGCAGAGGCACAAGCGTGCGA
>JAKGSA010000959.1:0-37049 GCA_033558755.1 Philaethria dido | reverse complement strand
GTGTTGGGTTTTGATAGAAAAAATGGGTAGACAAATAATAAATATCTTCCTGTAGTTAACTTAATAGTGTAAATACGATATATTTTACTAAAACGGGACAGTGGTTCCTGAGACGAGGTAGAAACTGAGATCCGACGAGAACTATTGTGAAAATTGGTATAAATCTGGAAGTACGTAAGCAAAAGTGAGTTTGTATTCACGATTGTTACTGCTTTATAAAGATCACATGCATTTTATGATTTGAAAAATGTTATACAAGTGATACCTCCCTCCATTTCCTGTCAATTTAAAGACGTCACTCAACGAGTGGTGTAACCCACTGCCTTTACCTAAAGAAAGCAAAGTGACTGAATTTGATGTAAAACTAAAACAATTATGAGGTTTATTAAAGAGAAGCTGAGAAAATGGTGGCGAGAATTAATGCAAGTTTTAAACAGGCAGCCTTGTGTCTAAAGTTCTAGTTTCTGCTCCAAGCTTCTCTGTTTTCGCGATGGATACCCACCCGCACAGTGAAGACATGAAATGATAAGGAGCTTCTTCTCTTATTCTGTCAGAAAGTTGGATGTTTATAAAGCCATTAATTTGTACGTCTGTTTCCACCTTAAAGACCGTACCTGTAGCCTCTCTGGTGTTACACGAGGCCGTGGGCGGCGTTGATCACTTACCATCAGATCCGTATGCTCGTCTTGCTTTGTGCTTTCCATAAAAAAACCTAGGTTGCTTTTATGGACTAGTATTTGAAGACAATATTTGTTATTTTTTGGTTCCCTTTTTAACATATAGTTAGTTAAAAAATTTCTTTTTTTTTTATAAAACTGAAAAAGTGAAAATTCAAAGCAAAAATGTAACATACCACCTTCGTACATATCTTCAACATTCCTATGTCACTAATGTCATGTATGGGCTAATAGTAAGGTGTTAATTTGTGTTCATTGGATTAACATTTACTTACAAATAGTGAATAATTAATAATGTACAACCATTATACAGTAATTGGCTGAATTAATAACATTAAAAGAAATATGAATTTATTAATGGTATACTGAATAACTTCACGCTTTTTTTCTCCTTAGCGGGATCTCAAAGCCTAATAAGCTAGTGTCAAGACTTTACTTGTCATTCCACTCGAAATTGAAACATTGCTTGTGGAACTTAATTTGTTTTGTACTATCAGAGCGAAGAAAAGAAAATCATTTAAATACCATTCTTTAAGTGGGACTCGAATCCACAACACGTCACACTTACATTCAGAAGCTATGTACCACTGCGCCATGATGCCTTTGAGTCTGAATAAAAATGGATTAATAAGGCATAATTGATTGGTCTTTGTGGCTCTTAAAGCTTTGTCTTTAGTTGATATTTTTATGTTCTAAAGTATAAACCAATATTCTCTTATTTTACAGTCACTGTGATACCATATGAATATATGAGATGAATCCGAAATTTCATTTAAATGGGGAACAGAAATGTTAAAAGAGAATGAAACGTCTTAGCACTTGGTTCTCAGGTTCCCTCTGCCTACCCTGCTATATGTGGGATACAGTGTGAACCTAAAAAAAATTATAAAAAGTAGAATAATTGCGAAAGATTTCTTTCATAGATCATATAACATCTACATTTTCTTGTTTTAAAATCTAAGATGAATATGAATTGTACTAGGAGGTGTCAATAAATCATCGCGTCTCCACCAACTGATTTAATATTATCATCATGATAAAAACGCGCGTTAACGTATTACCCTATACCAGCATATGTACAGATAGTCCATTCACAATAATATGCTTTCGTCCATTTTATAGACTAAAGGGCCATCGTGGTGCAGTGTTGTGGGTTGGTTTGTGGTTGGTTGGTTGGTTTGTTGGCAGGGTTGTGGGTTCGATCCAACTCGGTGAATGATTATAAATATTGAAATTGTTTTCATTTTGACGCTTTGGCAAGACAAAGTGCGGTATTTATTTATTTTATTTTTAGCTTTTTATGTATTTTATTTTATTTTTATTAGTTTTTATTTTTAGCTTCACACTGTATCCCGTGTATAGCAGGGTAGGCAGTACCTGAGAACCTGGTGTTAAAACACTCCGTTCTCTTTCCGTTTCTTTTACTAATTTGCGTTTTTGAGTTATATCACTTGACACGAAATGTTTTGGGTTTAGGTGGAAACTGCAAAACAGACTGTCTTAACTCAAGGTTCCAGGCTCCAGCTATACCTTGTTATACAAAAGCATGAGGCTACACGTCTGTGCAAATAAACAGTTTATTTTAAATTATAATCTCAAAAAAACGTTTAGACAAGCATAGTGCTGCTGTTATGAATTTTCCCAATTACTGGTCCCATTTAAATTTCACAAGGATCTGACATAGAGTTTTTGAGTTATTCGTAATAGTTGTATTTTTTAATTCATCATATTAAAAGTCCTTTTTCTTTTTTGTCATTGTCTTTATAATATCTCTACAACAGTTAAAAGAAAGTTCCCATTTCTGAATAATAATCTTTGTCCATACGTTTTGCTTGATGACCTTTTTTGTGTGCACTGTATCTTTTGACACCTGCAAGACTAATTTGCCGCGGGTAAAACATTAATAACACTTAGTGTCCCACAGGCGGTCTCTACAACCGGTGATTACTGACAATTGATACGTTATAGCCTCTTTTAGATGCTTTAAGCTGTGGTGAAGGATTTTATGTAAATTCGTTAGATGGGTGGGACGTTTGATTCTTGATTGGTGTAAATTTGTGTTAAGTTATAGTATTTATACGCTTTATTTGGCAAAATGGATACCTAATCCAAGACTTAGACGTTAGACGATTTTCGCCCGAATTTGAGACATTGCGTTTTGAATGGCAGAAATCATGATAACGATTTCTTACCAGAGTGAGAAAAAGAATTTTGTTTTTATTTCCCGCATATAGCAGGGCAGGCAAAGGGAACCTGAGAAACTAGTGTAAGAACCTCCGTTCTCTTTCAACAATTCCATTCCCCACTTTCCGCCCGATTGAGGTATTGTGTGCTGAGTGGCGGAACTCAACGCCGCGCTTTACCTTGTTGCCAAGCCCAAGAAATGAAAATACTAATCTTTTACATTTCCTGGCAATATTTTACAAACTAATTTGTTATTAAATATAAGCTTTACCTCAATGAGATACGAATCTATAAATATCACATATATTCAGTCATTGCTACTACACCATCATGGCTTTGTAGATATATCTTACTGTTTTAATTTAGATTATGAAATTATATATTGATGTCTTTAAAAAGTGGGGCTCAATAAGATAATGTATAACTGTAAACGCAATTGGTTGTGGATTCGATTTCCATTCGAAATAATAATGACATTAAAATGATTTTCATTTCTCTGCTGAAGTAAGGTAGAAGGCGGCGTTAAGGCCCGCCAACAGGCAATGTCGTTTAATCGGTTAAACTCGGCTCGTTGTCACGATGACTCAGTGCAGACGTTTCTAACTTCTGATGGTTATCATTTTAAACATCACTTGGTGTATATTTTATTGACATTATCTATTTAATTAGACAGAGGCAGGCGTTAGATTATGATACCCAAGGCAGAGGTTTCAAATAATTTACAAAAATATTAATTTATAAAAAAAAAATAGTCTAGTTTAGTCCTAACTTAAATTCGAACCTACAACAATCACGATCAGTCACATGACCATTATCCTTATTAATTTTTGATATCAAAACTTTCTAAAATTAATAAATACAAAAAAAATCCGTAGATATCGTTCCATGTTTGGGTTTTACGGAGTGTTTCAACACTAGGTTCTCTCTTCCCAACCAAGAAAGAAAGTTAAGAAAAGCGTAAAAATATAGACTCAAAAATAAAAAGATCACCATGTCTTTTCAAAAAACATCAATCAGCGTCTCCAAAAGTGAGGTATCATCTATAAAATTATAATCGCACCATTTGTAAGTTAGGAATGCGAGGGAACGCTGCGGCCACTAATATGTATTAAATTTGACACACGCTCTTGTTACGCGGAAAAAACTGCCTCAGTCGATGAGTAAGGGGGTCAAGTTAAGAGCGGTTTAAATCAGGTGTAGATTTTTAAAGGTTTTCGGTATATTTTATAAGTGGGGAACGGAATTGTTGAAAGAGAATGGAGTGTCTTAACACTAGGTTCTTAGATTCCCTCTGCCAACTCTGCTATATACGGGATACAGCGTGAAGTTGAAAAAAAAGAGGTATATTCTTTTTATTGTTATATCATGATTTTCTCTTCATATTTTGAGCGATGAAGATGCCATTGTGGCGATAGGTGGGTTCGATTACCACTCAAAAGGATAACTAATTTAGTTTTTCATTTGTTCTCTCTGGTAAAAAAAAACGCGACGTTACCTTCTGCTACTCAACACAAAATGTCGTAATTGGGCAAACATTGGAGAACGCAGTCTATTGACTCTATATTCTCTCTGATTATCCTGTAGTGCGGGAAAAAACTGACAAGAATATGATTTGATAATATTTTCATGCTTCACGCTTTATGATGGTGATAGTCAAGGAAAATGGAGTGCTAAGCGCTACGGTCTCTACATATTTGTTTCACCCCGGCCTGCTTATCTCTTCGTACATATGCTCGGGGATCCTCATTATTTTTACGTAACCTTCCAGTCCAGATCAGGTTATCGGTTTTTCCTGCATAGCAAGGTAGTTAGAGAGAAGCTTGTGTTAAGACGTACCAATATTCAATTTCTGCCTAGAATAAAGATATTGCGTGGCGAAAATCTACATCGCATTATATATATTATTACCAGAGCAAGGAAATGAAAAGACCTTAAATATGAAACTTGTCCCAAACAGGGATTGAGCTCACAACCGATCGAATTTACAGTCTTCTATTCCACTGCGCCACGATGCCCTAATAAGCTGTTCTCTTTTAAATTAATCCACAGCCACACGTTAATGACGAGTTTGGGAAAAGCGTTTAGAGCGTCGTCTGCGGGCATTCGCTACGGGATGATTGAACACCGGACACCGTGTCTCCAGTCCGTAGTCTGATGGTGACATTTGAAATAATGAAATACATTAACATATTTTAAATTTTTAACTTCGTAATATATACTGAGGCCAGCGAACGACTGACTGAAAACGTGGCTGGTTGTAGGTTCGATTCCCGCTGGAGGTAACGATTATATTTAAATTATTTTTATTTCTAGAAAACGTATAAAATTTGACGTAGCGGGACTCAAACTCGTGCCTTTTGGAAACCGTCCAAGCGCTCTGACTGCTAAGCCATGTGTTCTTATCCAGCTGCGTCGAAATTCTTATACGATTGTTACAACTTATTTCTGTTGTTATAGTCATTTTCGTTTCCGTGTAATAGATACAAAAGAGACAAGACATAAAGTGATGGAACTTAACGCCGCGTATTTTATCAAAAAATATTTTTGACAGCTTAAAGTGTTAATTACACGCAAATACGCAAATTACACGTCAAAAAAATTTATACGTTTTCTAGAAATAAAAATAATTTAAATATAATCATTCCCCCCGGTGGGAATCGAAGTCAAAACCAGACGCTGTCCTATTTCACCATGATACATTAGGGCCTTCTTTTTTTTTTAACTTCACGCTGTATCCCGCATATAGCAGGGTAGGCAGAGGGAACCAAAGAATCTAGTGTTAAGACACTTCATTCTCTTTCAACAATTTCGTTCTCCACTTTCCGCCGTATTGAGGCAATGTGTGTTGAGTGGCGGAACTCAATGCCGCGCTTTGCCTTGTTACCAAACCCAAGAAATGAAAATACTAAATTTTACATTTCCTGGAGTGGGAATCGAACCCACAACCTGTCGCGTTTACAGTCGCACGCTAGTGCCTCTGCGCCACAACAGGCGTCACATGATCACATGATGGCCTTCAATATCCAAAATCTAAATTATAAACACAAAATAAGAGAACCACAAGCCAAGGTCAGGTATTCGTCAAAATCCTTTGTCACATAACACAAGAGGCACTTAGTACCTCATAATAGCTATAGCACTAGCTATAGCCACAATTACCGCTAATAGTCGGAAATAGTTCTGACGTCTGAGATCATCATATTCGCAGACGTTTAGAATATATTATATCATTATACGCCTGTCGTGAAGCAGAGGCACAAGCGTGCGACTGTAAACGCGACAGGTTGTGGGTTCGATTCCCACACCACGAAATGGAATTTTTCATTTCCTGGGTTTGACAAGGCAAATGGCAATGTCTCAATTCGGCGGAAAGTGGGGAACGGAGTGTCTTAACACTAGGTTCCCACCCTGCTATATACGGGATACAGCGTGAAGCTAAATTATTTAAAAAATTAACACTTCAAAAAAAATTATTTATTTATTTTTTAACATTTTATATATATTTTTTACTTTCCATCAAAGTCTTACACATTTAAAAACAACACGGTAAAAGAAATATCAAATAAGTTCATCTGACAGTTCTTTGAACGTACCACAAAGGCCTCGATACAATATCATTTAATTTAGATGAATCTATACGAAGTATAACAGTATGGTATAATAAAGTCATGAATGCAACTATAGTAGCTCGGACTCTTTATTTACTGACCTACTAATTAACTTTTATTAACGAATTTTTGAAACAAGTGATTTATCCTGTCTTTTTATAATTAAAATTGTAATAAAAAACTGACTTCAAATAGAATGTACTGAAAAGTATAGTTATTACGTATAGCTCAAAAACTATAACCTTTCTTTCTTACTTTTAACTTCGAGCTAATCCCGCACATAGCAGCATAGGCAGAAGGAAGCTAAGACCTTAGTGTTAAGACACTCCGTTCTCTTACAACACTACCGTTACCCACTTTCCACCGAATTGAGGGATTACGTGCTGAGTGGCGGAACTCAACGCCGCGCTTTGCCTTGTTAAAACTATAACCGTGGTGTTGAAAACCGCTAATACTCTAAAATGGCTGATAATGAAAAACAGAATATCTACACTAGATGTACTCTAGACTTTTTGCTGTTATATGCAGAAAACGAGTGGAACTAATAATTCACTTTATAACAATAAAAGAAAATCGACTTCAAATAAATGGTTAATTACGAATAATTCAAAAACTACTTGTCAGCTCTTAAAATTTTAATGGGACGAAATAAGAAGCACTATCTATCATCTAATAAAAGACACATCGAAATTGGTTCACCAGTACAAAGTTATGCGGTAGCACACAAAAAAATACAGTGGAATTCATAACCTCCTTGTGTGCAGTCGGCTGAGAAGAAATTTAAGATGAATATTAAAAAAACCAGTTTCACGCTTTATCTCGCATAGCAAGTTAGACAGAATCTAGTGTTAAGACACTCCGTTCGCCACTATTTGGCCGAATTCGACATATTGCGTGGTAAGTGGCGGAACTCAACGCCGCACTTTGTCGTGTCAGGTAGTTATTATGACATCACATCAATAGAAAGACAGACAACATTTTTTTTTATATATAGATATAGGCTTATAGTGAATTATAATTACAGAAGCGAGTCACAATGGCCGGTCTCTCATTAATTAGGTATTTCATCGGTTAGAACAAAGCTTTGTGTGATCGAATTACACCGACTGATTCCATGTTTTATTGTTTAATACATTATTACAATTATTAGAGGCATAGTAGCACAGTGGGACATCGTTTGATTGTAAATGTGAGTGGCTGTGGGTTCGATTTCCATTTGGGGAATGATTATTTATAAATTTCTTTCCTCAATCTGGCAAGATAATTATTAGGTAAATGTCTTGAATTCTGATGGAACACGGAGTGTCCCGAGACTATTTTCTCTCTTACTAATCTGGCATGCGGAGAAAAGCATGAAGCTAAAGTAAATGACAAGATTCGGCGTTAAGTCACTTCGTTTTTACATCAAAATCATTGGATGGAAAGGACTAACGGAACAATATACATACATACGAGTATATATGCAAATACTAATTTAATTCTACTATATTTATCATTTTTTGCATAAATACTCAAGTAAAGAGCGTGAAATACCAGTATAAAAATTATTAATAATGTCTTATTTTACACATATTTACATTTATTCATAAAAATTAAATTGTTCTCTTCGTATTTACGCCTGTCTTGGTACAGAGGTACAAGTGTGCGATTGTAAACGCAACAGGTTGTGGGTTCGATTTCCACTCCAGGAAATGTAAAAGTTTAGTATTTTTATTTCCTGGGTAGCGCGGCGTTGAGTTCCGCCACTCAGCACGCAATGCCGCAATTCGGCGGAAAGTGGGGAACGGAGTGCCTTAACACTAGGTTCTCAGGTTCCCTCTATTATAGGCAGAGGGAACCTAGTGTTAAGACACTTCGTTCCCCACTTTCCGCTGAATTGAGGTATTGCGTGCTTAGTGAGAGGGCGGAACTCAACACCGCGCTTTGCCTTGTTACCACACCCAGGAAATGAAAAATTCCATTTCCTGGAGTATGAATCGAACCCACAACCTGTCACGTTTACAGTCGCACGCTTGTGCCTCTGCGCCAGGACGTTAAAAAGATCCTAAGAGATAAAAAATAAGATAAACAATGGAATTAATTGTGAATTATAGTTAGCCGGCTATAGTCAATCACCTGCTGGTAAAAAAATTACACCGTTATTGTTATTGACATTGTTATTGTCTCTTCCACTTTGTGTATCCTAAAACGCTTATCTATAGATTGAATGATTATTCGATTATCGATATTCGATTATATCGATAAGATAACACCATATTACTAAAATAATTTTAATATGTACATATATGGTTTGACAAACAGTGGCTTTAAGTGCCGCCTCTCAACACGTAATGTCTCAAATTCAGGCCAAATGCGGTGAATGGAGTGTTTTAACACTACTAGTGCCCACGTTGACGCGTTAACAACGCGTTGTCTTTAGCAATGTATATGTCACTTTATACCATGTGTGTCAAACCATGGTAGTGTGTGATATTTGTTTTATTAATTTAATATACTTTTTATGCATTATTTAAAAAAATATTGGCATTTTGCACTCCTTCTCTCTTTATTTTCAAGTTGGTTTTCTTTTTTTCTAATGTTTCGATTATTATACGAATATTCCACGCAAACGAAATCGCAGGACAGGTATAGCTAGTAGAATTATCAATATAAAAACTAATAAATGAATGCCTGTCGTGACGCAGGGCACAAAAGTGCGACTGTAAACGCGACAGATTGTGGATTCGATTCCCACTCCAGGAAATGGAATTTTTCATTTCCTGGGTTTGGTAACAAGGCAAAGCGCGGCGTTGAGTTCCGCCACTCAGCACGCAATGCCTCAATTAGGCGGAAAGTAGAGAATGGAGTGTCTTAACACTAGGTTCCCTCTGCCTATTTTGCTATATGCGTGATACAGCGTCAAGCTATGTATGTATGTATGAATGAACGTTAAAAAATATAGTTATTTCTATAACATACTATAAAGAAATACTATAGATATTTACATCTATAAATAGTTTAAGGTTATATCTTTGTTATGACTTGAATAGCTTTATAATAAGTAATATTTGTAATTGACACAGTATCATTAAAATTGATAATTAATACACGTTATTGCTTTTTTTGCAATTCAGGTTGTATCCCGTATCGCAGGGTAGTCCATACAACTTGATTCCCACCGGCTTGCCTAACTTTTCAAAGTACATGTATGAAACCTAAAAAAAAAAACGCCAGGAAAATATTGGGCATAAAATTGCAAAAAATCGAGCTCTTTCCTTTCTTTCTCTTATAGACCTAAAAACAAGAAAAAGGTCATCGCCAAAATTGTATAGTGAAATTAAGAAATACCTTGACATCCTATACCGATTTCCCTATAAATATCGACTTCCCTAAAAAATACAGGCTTTCCTAAATATACATCGGCTTCCCTTAATTTACCGGCTTACCTAACTAAAATTTTCACCCCTCGCCACTGCAGGGTAGTCAAAGAGAGCCTAGTGTTAAGACACTCCGTTCGCCACTTACCGTACGAATTCAATATACTGTATTTTAAGTGACGGAATTTTACGCCACGTTGTGTCGAACTAAAAGTGGGAAATTAATATATTTTTTTAACTTCACGCTGTATCCTGCACATAGCTGTTTAGGCAGAGGGAACCTGAGAACCTAGTGTTAGTACATTCCGTTCTTTTATCATTTCTGTATCCTAACTTCCGCCGAATTGAGGCATTGGGTTCTGATTGGCGGAACTCAACGCCGCGTTTTATTTAGTTATCTGAGCGAGAAAATGAAGATATAATTCTATTGTTAGCTTCACACTGTATCCCGCATATAGCAGGGTAGGTAGAGAGAGCCAGAGAACCTAGTGTAAAGACACTCCGTTCTCTTTTAACATTTCTGTTCCCCATGTAAATATATTGATTATTATAAATATAATTTAAATATAGACATATCCCCATATGGGAATCGAACCTACAACCGTTTATAGCTATGTCTATATTAAATAATATTTGTAACTACTTTATTTTTGCTATAATTTTGTTAGAAATTCATAGCAATTATTCGCTATTACATAGGAATTCAATTTTTTCAACATAAAAGTTTTTTCTATATTTAAGGTAAACGTTGTCAAGAAAGTTATAAATATTCATATAATGGTAATTATGTAATTTTATATAGAAAGGGCAACTTAAGTCGGCAATTTTAATTACTACAAAGTTTAACATCTGCATTAGGATGCCTTATTGAGATGTTTGAGGCGCGATGTTAAGGGGTTCGATCCCACCTGGGGGAATGATGAGAAATTCTATTTTTCCCTCCATTTGGACATAACGTGGCGTTGAGTTCTGTTGCATAACTTTTGTGGCGGCACAAATTCTGGCGGAAAAGAAAGAGATTGAATGTGTCTTGACACTAGGTTCTTACCTACCTCTTACCAGGTTTATTCTGCATACTCTGCTACGTTAATCGAGCTATGCACTAAAAAGCGCAGAAGTGGATATTAGATAATTAAGACAGTTCCATGTTCTATAAGTGAAATCTATATCAAGTACAGAAATCAAAATCATTTCAACCACTAATCTAAAAAATGATTTTTTTAATCTCTCAACCAAAATTATTGTAATAAATGTACAATTAATAATCTTATGTTATTTCATCTTGATTTTTTTGCATAAAAAGTCAAATTAAAGAAAAGCACTGCTTTTCCACTTTCAAATACAAATTTTAAAGATATTGATTTGTAAACGTAAAAGTGACCTTGGAACTCAAAAGCGTTTTATTAGCAAAAGGAAAAAAAGAGAATTAAAATAAATTAATATATTCTTTGTGGATCAAGAAAACATTTATGAAACAGGTCTACAAATAAAGTTATCAAATTTTATTAGGTGGTAGGGTTCTCCTCAAACTGGCTCGCAAACTACTATCATGTCAAAGACGGGCGCCAAATATCTAATGATACTATTCCGGTTCGATGGCATGTAAGCCAGATTTTCCCTTTCCACCATCCTTTCCCCCAAAATGGCAATTGGTTCTGATAGTGGACTACTACATTGTCCCCCCCCTTCCATCAGTATCCCTCTAGGTTGGCAACGCATCTACAACATCTCTGGTGTTGTAGATGTCTATGGAACGGTAACCACTTACCATCAGGTGGTCCTTCTGCTCGTTTGCCGTCCGTTATCAATAAAAAAAATCAAAAGGTGGATTTATGTGTTTTAAAAGAGATTTCTTCAGGCATTTAATTTTTTTTTAAATTAAGGATATTAGCTGTAAAGTAGATATTATTAGTCATAGTAAGTATTAAATAATATTAATGTATTGATAAAAAGTAGGCAACTAAAATAACTTGGATTCTCTTTGGAAAATTTTATCTTATTTCCTAAGCTATGTAAGTAATATGAAAATTTGGAGAAAGTTGACTAAAGGTGCGGACCACGTGTCCGTAGTGATCAGAATAAATATTAAAAAAAAATACCATCTTTAAATATTTTCGTAAAGCGCGGCGTTGAATTCCGCCACTCAGCACACAATGCCTAGATTCGGCGGAAAGTGGGGAACGGAGTGTCTTAACACTACTTAACACTAGGTTCTTAGGTTCCCTCTGCCTACCCTGATATATGCGGGATACAGTATGAAGCAAAAAAAAAATCTTTTCGTTTGTCCGACTAGAAATCGAACCTTCACCAATTGCGTTTACAATCAACTGTTCCACTGCACTACGATGGCCTTAATATATCTTATTTCCTAGCTAATTGAGCGTTAATTTAAAAACAAACTCATATTATCATATATTTTGCATCCCGGTGGTCGCTGCGGCCGGCTCGAGTTACCTGCACTACCGTCTGACACACTGACGACTTAATACTTACAGAATGTGAAAAAAATAAAATCTAGCCTCACTCGCTTATGTAATACTAGGCGATTGACTTGGCTTTGTCTATAGTATTTTTTAATTTATATGGATTTTCAGGTTTTGCGGCGTGTATGGGGATTTTAAGATTATTTTATTGAATCCTATGTAGTACTGTCTAACTGAAATAAGTATTTGTTAATAACTAAATTATCTATATATAAATACGTGAGGCAAAAACTTTGTACCTCTTTTTACGAAAATTACGCGAACGGAAGAGCATAAAACTTGGCACACTTATAGTTTCTATAGAGAAGGATAGCAGAATGTTAACATTTTTTTTAAAATAATGCATAAAAAGTATACTAAATAACCAAAACAAATGTTACACACACTATCATGCGTTTGACATATATGTTTATATAACATTTCTAAAGACAACGCGTTGTTAACGCGTCAACAGGGACACTAGTTGAAATAATTACAACAAAACTTGTCTTTTACCATATGTGTAAATAAATACATTTAAGGTTTGTGTAATACATAATAATATTTGCACATAAATTACAATGAGTAGAAATATATAAGAATTTTGTATAGGTATATTTTACTTTCAATTATTGATTTATGCTTAATTTGACAATATTTGTTCTTTCAAAAGAACTAATGAGTTTCCAAAGAATAATTATTAATCAAGTTTTAACTTCGTTAGAAAATACGTATGTTTTGAAATCTAGCACTTCTGTTAGATCATCAGCATCTATATGAAAAAACAACACGCGTGCGAAAGAATGTTTTATTTCTAACGAGCTCTATGGGCGTTTTTTCATAAAAAACATATCAATATAATATTATACTTATTTAAACTATACTATTATTAAAATTATCTCCCAAAACCTCTGTGGAAGAGCAGTGGAGCCTAAATTAGTGTTGAATGGATCCACACTCATTCAAGCGGTTGTCGAGAAAAAAGCACAATATCATATCAGGTTACTGAAAGTACCAAAAACGCAGTTTCTGCGTACAATGAGCTTGTCGTTTCGCGGTAAAGCATTTTACGTGGATGGTACAAGGTGAGAAATATTGCATATGTACATTTATGGCACTTTCTCTTGTCTATTTTTCGATTTTTTTTATTTAAGTTAAAAAAATACTAGATTTTATTTGGTGTTGCAGGAGGTTCGTCCCTCCGTCTGGCTCCTGACCACTATCATGTCAAAGACGAACACTTAAATATCTTATGATATGTTCAGTTCGATGGCATGTAAGCCAGGTTTCCCCTTTCCTACCCATCTTTCCCCAAAATGTGGTGAAGGTTTCAGATAGTGGACTACTACATTATCACTCCACTTTCCATCTGTATCCTCTAGGTTGGCAACGCATCTAATTACATCTTGTGTTGTAGATGTTCATGGGCAGAAAGTAACCACTTACCATCGGCAGTCATGCTCGTTTGCCATCCGGTATCCATAAAAAAAAAAAAAAAAAATTCACCCTTTTCCTAAACTAGAATTGGTCAGAGAACATACACTAACTTTTATACCATATTCAGTGGCATTTACAGAATTATTTGTTGCTTGTTTATAAGAAAGTTTTATAATCCTTCAAGTCATTTCGGCGGAAAGTGGGGAACGGAATTGTTGACACTAGGTTCTCAGGTTCCCTCTGCCTTAACTCTACTTTATATGCGGGATACAGCGAAAAGCTAATAAATACAAAAAAATACAAAGCTTCGATACTCACTTAGTTTCATGTGGTAAGAAAACTTTAAAATCCTATATTTTTTAGAAAACGTAGCTATATGTTAAGAAAGTAAGCATAGCTTAGTAGTTATATAAAGTATAACTTAGTAGTTAGATCGCTTGGGCGGTAACAAAAAGACAAAGGTCACGGGTTCAAATCTACTATACACTTCGTATAAATTTTTAACCATTTCTTATGTAAATATTTTTCTTATCCTAATAAATTAAAAATATTAATAAAATCCAATAAAATAAAATAATTAACCATAAAACTCGTTCATCTCATACCTCAGACCACCGTAACCCAACACCGGCTTCAGAGCGTACCCTAATTTTTCAGCTCATTAAGTTCATCCTTGCACTAACCGATGGCCGCCTCAATCCTATTGTGGCCGAATGGATCGGTTACTGTAATTATAATATTGGTTACACGTTTAAAAAAAATAAAAATCGCGCGATTAGGTTACACAGCGAATCTGCCTTGCTTATTATTATATCATTTTCTATTTTATTTTTTTTTAGGCTGAAACACACTTGCGCTATTACATTTAATAGCTTAGGATATCGTGGCGGAATAGTACACCGTCTTAATAAAGGTTGTGGGTTCGATTCCCACTCAGGGAAATCAGTATAATTTAATTATTATCATAACTTAAGTTAAATTCATTCTTTGTTCCTAGCGGGGTAGTCAAAGAGAACTGAGAGCCAACTGCTATGATGCCTGCATACTTCTCGCCTCGTCCACAGTCATTACCCTTATACCTTCGAGGGTCTTCCTCCAGTATCATTTCCCTGAAAAATATATACTTCGCACCGTTTTTGACTTCTCTGCATTCATTCATTAATTCATTCATTTTAGATTACGTTTCAAGAACCAATGTCATTTACTCGGAAGTATTATTTAAGTAAGCAAACAGTTGCCCAGGTGCATTCTTACATCCTTCTCCATCCAAGGTACCAATGGCCAGTATGCTTGGAAAACCGTCAACTTTTAACTACAAATACATACACAGCTTCACGCTGTATCCTGCATAAAGAAGGGTAGCCAGGGGGAACCTAGTGTTAAGACTCTCCGTCCCCCACTTTCCGCCGAATTAACGCATTGTGTGCTGAGTGGCGGAACTCAACGCCGCGCTTTGCCTTGTTACCAAACCCAGGAAACGAAAATACTAACATTTCTTGGAAAGAGAATCGAACCCACAACCTGTCGTGTTTACAGTCGCACGTTTGTGCCTCTGCGCCACGACAGGAATGAAAACAATTTTAATATTCATTCGTTCGAGTTGGAATCGAATTTTCAATCAATCGCTTTTGCAGTCCTGCTCTAAAAAAATACTGTAAAAATTACTGTAAAAAATACTGTAAAAATACTGTAAAAATACAATAAAAATACTGTAAAAATACAGTAAAAAATCCTGTGAAAGATACTGTAAAAAATACAGTAAGCCGGTAATACTTTAGAGCCCTAAAACTATTACTAACAGCGTTAACTTTTCTATTGTTGTTGCTCAAATATTTACAAAAAGGGCGTTCTAATATCGAGTGACGTTGTAACGAAGTTTGTTTCGTAATACGTATGTGAAATAGATATTTTATGTAGACTGTAGCATGTAGGGATTATCTCGGTGGTTACTGATTTAAATCCCATTGAGTGATGGTACGTATT
Organism: Philaethria dido; assembly: GCA_033558755.1. Classification (NCBI taxonomy): domain Eukaryota; kingdom Metazoa; phylum Arthropoda; class Insecta; order Lepidoptera; family Nymphalidae; genus Philaethria; species Philaethria dido. The sequence continues at coordinate 21,342 of JAKGSA010000959.1, read as the reverse complement.
GGCTGTTGTTTAACATAAAATTCGATGTTAGGCTCCGCTTCTCAGTACTTTGTCTTAAATAGTTAGTATGATTGCCTGAAGCAGAATACAGATACATGAGTTCATATTATTGTTTCCTCTTTCTTTTATATAATATTTTATTGTGAGTGCAGTAAAACTTATTCTATTCTGTTCTGTTCTGTTTCGTTCCGTTCTGTTCTATTCTATTCTATTCTAAGATGAAAATTCAGTGATGTACCCTACTTTTCATTTATGATACATACATTACGTGTTGTGTGCCATATGTCAATTAGCAACTGTGTCTAAATAAACTGGACATAGGAATAAATATTTACGTAGAACGGAGTGTTTTCACAATAGGTTCTCTCCGACTATCCTGCCTTGTGTGAAAATGTATAGAGCTGGAAAAATAACACCTTCCTAACACAATAGGAACCCACAACAACTGTACTATTCTAAAACAGCTTAGCAATATCTACACGAACTACTCCGTTCTCTATTTCTACCTGTGTCTAATACAATGCCGTATATTGTTTTACAAGAACTGAAAATGTCCGTAATCTAAATATACGCCTGTCGTGGCGCAGAGGCACAAGCGTGCGACTGTAAACGCGACAGGTTGTGGGTTCGATTCCCACTCCAGGTAATGTAAAATTTAGTATTTTAATTTCTTGGGTTTGGTAACAAGGCAAAGCGCGGCGTTAAGTTCCGCCACTCAACACGCAATGCCTTAATTCAGCGGAAAGTGGGGAACGGAATTGTTGAAAGAGAATGGAGTGTCTTAACACTAGGTTCTCTGGTTCCCTCTGCCTACCCTGCTATATGGGGGTTACAGCGTGAAGTTAAAAAAATATATATATAATTATTCTTCCGAGTAATGAATGAACTCACAATCATCGCGTTTACAGTCAAGATATAAGTTTATCCCACTGAGCAGCGACGGCCTCAACGTTAGGGTATTTCTTAAAATATCAAATTCAATTCCAGCTTTCGTTTAGCGATCCATGATTATAATATTAAAATTCACTCAAATTGGCTAACACGTAACTAATGAAGCTAACATAATGCAAGGTGGGCACAAACTTGTTAAAAATCCGTAAAACTGCAAATGCATGCTATCGTGTTTCATATTTGCCGCCGTTGCTTGATACTTGCGTGTGTGATATATATTCTTTTTAACCGAGTTTAAAAAAGAAGGAGGTTAGCAGTTCGACTATATTTTTAAAAAGTAACTGGTTACTTGGTACCTTTAGTCGGTAAGATAAGGTAACCTTAGGACGTAATTCAATTTAAACCTTGCAGAGAAGTTCTTTTTAAGAAAGTTATCTTAATATTAAGTATTGACACATAATAAAGGGTGTCCCAAAATTAACGCAAAGATTTGACTTGCCGCCATTGCTATTATATTCATTATTCATTCGCTATTAAAGACTAAAATGGCATTTTTCTATTTAATTCAAATCTTGCGTTAATTTTGGGACACCCTATACATATGGGATTATGTAAATACATACATACATGGCTTCACACTGTATCCCGCATATAACAGGGTAGGCAGGAACCTAGTGTTAGAACACTCCGTTCCCCATTTTCCACCGAATTAAGGCATTGCGTGCTGGTGGCGGAACTCGCGCCGCGCTTTACCCTTCGTTACCAAGCCGGGAATGAAAAATTTCATTTCTGAATTGAAAGCACAACCTGTTGCGTTTACAGTCGTACGCTTATTGCCTCTGCGCCACTACAAGCCTCCTTATGTAAATGCCTACCCTAATTGTTTTACTACTTAACTCCGACGGCTGAGAGAAAGAATAGAATTTCAGAGTAAATCATGATTCAATTTTCTAATGCCTCAATTCGGTGGAAAGTGGAGGCAAAGTGTCTTAACACTAGGTTCCTCTGCCTTCCTGCTATATGCGGGATACAGCGTGAAGCTATGTACGTATGTATGTAATTTTCTATTTTTCGCCTATCTATGTGGCTCACATATATGTGGTGACAGGACGAAATATAGCTTTATCATTTAAAAAGCAAGACCTTTGTAACATTGTTACAAAAAAACAAACAATTTTCAGTTTCTTAAGTGTCCTGATTTAATCTAAACGCATAACAAATACGTTGAATCGAATTACAGTCAATATAAACAAATTACAATTCTTTGACCAAAGGGATTATGCATCACCGACACAATTACTAACACTTGGGAAAGATGTTAAGTGGTATAATTTGTTTAACATCTTTTTAAAGTGTTCTCTACACATTTAAAATAAAAAAAAATATTTCCTTTTATGGATAACGGATTACAAACGAGCAGAAGGACCACCTGATGGTAAGTGGTTACCTTCGCCCATGAACATCTACAACAACAGAGAGGTTGTGATGCGTTGCCATCCTAGAGGATACAGATGGAAGGGGAGGACAATGTAGTAGTCCACTATCGGATCCACCACATTTTGGGGAAATGATGGGTGGGAAAAAGGAAAACCTGGCTTACATGCCATCGAACCGGAACACATCATAAGATATTTGGCGGTTCGTCTTTGACATGATAGTGGTTGCGAGCCAAACGGAGGAAGAACCTCCTACCACCAAACTGAACTGATTTAGGACTTAAAAAAAACATAAACGATAAATCTAATAAAAAAATCGAATTTAGTTCTAATACAAAGCGTGGTGTTATGATACTGTGTTAGTTTTGCAAAATGATATACTAGATATACTCTGCGTTGAGTTTATACACAATGTTTCGAATTCATTCATACGAAAAAGGGAGTGTCATGACACTAAGTTATTCATAACTACCCTGCTATGTGTGATAAAGCGTGAAGCTGAATAAAACAAACAGAAAGGCCCTAAATTCTTAGTACAAGGTTTTCAATGCTGTTAAGGTACTACTATACTTATAGACGGCCGCTCTTTTCATTTCCACAAATCAACATAAACACGGTAAGTTAAATAAAAACTTTTAATCTCGTCTATCTGCTTGATATGAAGTAAATAATTAAAAAAATTGTAAATGTAATTAATTCTTTAGGTGGTAGGAAGTTCGTCCTCCGACTGGCTCGCGACCACTATCATGTCAAAGACGAACCGCCAAATATCTAATGATGTGTTCCGGTTCGATGGCATGTAAGCCAGATTTTCCCCTTTCCCACCCATCCTTTCCCCAAAATGTGGTGGTTCTGATAGTGGACTACTACATTGTCCCCCCTTCCATCAGTATCCTCTAGGTTGGCAACGTATCTACAACATCTCTGGTGTTGTAGATGTCTATGGGCGAAGGTAACCACTTACCATCAGGTGGTCCTTCTGCTCGTTTGCCGTCCGTTATCAATAAAAAAAAAAAAAAAGCTAACTACATATGCATTTTTCTTTTCACAACTTGTTTTTTTGATAAAACTGAGGTCCTCTCCCTAAAGCATGTCGGTTAGACTGTTATCAGTAATAAGACCGCCTTTGCATCCTCTACACTCTATATAACATGTTGTATTGTTCCTTTTACCTATATCTTTTTAATTTTCATCATTTAGTATTTTCATTTCCTCGCTCTGGTAACAAAGCAAATTGCGGCGTTGAGTACCGTCACACAACATACAATAATTCAGCGGAAAGTGGAAAATGGGAGTATTACGACACGCAATGTCTCAATTTGGCGGAAAGTGGGGAACGGAAATGTTGAAAGAGAATGGAGTGTCTTAACACTAGGTTGTCTTGTTTCTTCTGCCTACCCCACTATATGCGGGATACAGCGTGAAGTTGGAAAACGAGAACTGAGTGTGTTAACTCTAATTCTTCAGGCTACCTCTGCTTACCCTTCTACACAGCGTAAATTAAAAAAAAAGCTTTGACCGACATTAAAAGAAGGAAATAGGATTAAGTGTAAAGCTAAAAAACCCTAAAACCCTAGTACAACTATACCAATGCTATTTAATCTGCTACACTCGTAATCCCTAACCCGGTCTTTTGATTCCACAAACTAATTAAACGAAGCGACGGGAGTCGTAATGTAAACATCACTGTTTATATTGACTGATTGAGATGCGCCCCACAAATGGTGTTTTAATTTTTTAAAATGACAACATTTAAACGCCACTTAGAAGGGGGAAATCAGAAATGGTATGGGCGGAAGATTGTCAGTCTTTTTTTTAAATAAGGTTATTTTGTTTTTGGTTAAGCTAGGGAAAAGAATATTCAAAAAAAAATTTAGTAATTATTTATAACACATCAGAAATAATAATAGCTATCATATGTAAAAAAAATCATCTTTTTTTTTTTTTTTATGGATAACGGATGGCAAACGAGCAGAAGGACCACCTGATGGTAAGTGGATACCTTCGCCCATAGACATCTACAACACCAGAGGTGTTATAAATGCGTTGAATACCTAGACGATACAGATGGAAGGGGAGGATAATGCAGTAGTTCGCTATCGGAACAACCACATTCTGGGGAAAGGATGGGGTGGGAAAGGGGAAAACCTGGCTTACATGCCATCGAACCGGAACACATCATAAGATATTTGGCGGTTCGTCTTTGACATGATAGTGGTCGCGAGCCAGACGGAGGACGAACCTCCTACCACCAAGCAAAATAATGATCACAATTGGTTTATCCTCACGCTTGCACATGCAAGGTCACGCTTTATTCCGTATAGCAGGGTAGTCAAAGTGAACATAGTGTTGAGATACTCCGTTCGCCATTTTCCACCTGAATTCGAGACATTGTGTATTAAGTGGTTCAACACAAAATTAATAATACATATTTAACAATAAAACAAAACCGCATTCGAGATGCACTAAAAAGTAACATTACTCAAAAAACTACTCATCAGATCAGAATTTAAATGGGACCACTTCAGAAACACTAGCTTATTTCATTTAAAAAAAGGATCATCAGAAATGGTTTACTTGGTAAAAAGGTATGTGGTAACACTTAATAAATACAGTCGAATTTGAAGTGTCCTTCTTCTTCTTCTAGCCCTTATCCCATTATTTGGGGTCGGGTGTCCTTACTTTTCTGCGCCAAGAAGTACGATCTTGGGTTGTTGGTTCAGGCAATTGGGCTTGATCATCCGCTTCATCATATTCGCATTCGCATCGCATGAGAGGTACGCCCTAGTATCTTACCCGGTTTCACAGTCTTATGACTTCATGTAAGAAGAAAATGTTTTGGCTCTTAATTTTACTCTCTTGAAGTCTAGTGTCCTATTCCTAATAATTTCACTTTAGTGCATTTTATTTGAAATGTTTTGGTTTCCTATTTTTCAATAAAGTTTCATTATACACGTCCATGATTTTTAAATCAAAAATTAAACATTTATAACTTCCAAACACAATTATGTTCTAAGTGCACACACGAGTCACAAGAACTGTAGGGATGCGTCATTTATTTTAATTTGTCGTCGTGTCAAGTTGACGCGCTACTGCCCCCTTAATTGAGCTTTCAGATTACTGTGATAATGTGCTTAGTGATTTGTACAAGATTGTTTGGACAATCGAAAGGACGTTTCGATTAGAGAATTAAAATGGGAGATGATTTTGTTTGAATGTTAGAGCGTAAAAGAAAGACAGATAAAATAACTGAATAATTCCCCCATGAGGCACAAGCGTGGGACTGTAAACGCGACAGGTTGTGGATTCGATTCCCACACCAGGAAATGTAAAGTTTAATTTTTCATTTTCCTGGGCTTGGTAATAATGTAAAGCGCGGTGTTGAGTTCCGCCACTCGGCACGCAATGTCTCAATACGGTGGAAAGTGGGGAACGGAAATGATGAAAGAGAATGGAGTGTCTTAACACTGGGTTCCCTGGTTCCCTCTGCCTACCCTACTATATGCGGGATACAGCGTGAAGTTAAAAAAAAATAATAATAATTAACCCGAACGAGTATCAAACCCAAGACCAATCGTGTTTACAGCCAAACGTTATACCACTGCGATACAATGACCTTACAATATAATAATATTTATACCTTAAAGAGACTAAAATTATGCTATCCAATTAAGTCCTTGTCCACCCACAGAGCGTAACATCAGCATTATTACATAAAACACACAAAAAAGGTACTACATGTTTTTAAACTCTTTTTCTTTATTATGTTTTTTTTTTGCTGGTAAAAAATGGCAAAAGTAAGACCTCCAAGCTCCCGCAGTAATGCTTACGAAACTCGATCCAATTTCGTGAAAATCGCTCGAACATCCACAGCTGATGTTTCAATCCTGCCTTTGTGACACCGATAAAGGTTTGGCAGAGTGGGGGCGATTTGGTAAAATATTAATTAATATGTTTTTTTTATGGCGTCGGCTTTTTACTGCGTAGCAAGGTAGCTAGAGAGAACGGAATTCTTCCCTTTTCTTGGCGACTGACGCTACAATTTTAATAATATTTTGCTTATTTTGATGCAATATGTAAAAAATAATATTGTCATATTACAGTGGCAGTCTAAGTAAAAACAAAGGTTGTGATTATTACTTATTTTTTAATTATACCATATTTAAATTATTTTAATTTCCTGGTTCTGTTAAAGTGTTCCGCTGTTCAACACGAAAATGTGTAGTAACCATTGGAAAGTAGAGAACGGGATTGAAATATTTGAAGAACCCATTGTGACTTCTCTTAGTGATTTATTAGTAGGTTCTCGCAATAATTTTTTTCTTTTTTTTTTTTTTTTTTTATGGATACCGGATGGCAGGCAGGCAGAAGGACCGCCTGATGGTAGTGATTACCTTCGCCCATGAACATCTACAACACACAAGAGATGTACTAGATGCGTTGCCAGCCTAGAGGATACAGATGGAAAGGGAGGATAATGTAGTAGTCGCTGTAAGGAACCACCACATTGGGGGAAAGGATGGGTAGAAGAGGGAAAACCTGGCTTACATGCCATCGAACCGGAACACATCATAAGATATTTGGCGGTTCGTCTTTGACATGATAGTGGTCGCGAGCCAGACGGAGGACGAACCTCCTACCACCAAACAAATACTTAAGTTTATTAAAAAAAAAAGGATTAAATGTGCAATTTCTACTCGTATGTGATTATTACACAAAAGCAGCTTGAAAAGATTAAGATGAATATCAAGCGAAATAGTATAGCTGCGGAAATTAAGGAATAGACTTCTTAAGAGAACGGAGTGTCTTAACACTAACTTCCCTCTGCCTACCCTGCTATGTGCGGGATACAGCGTGAAGCTATAATAAAAAAATATTAAACATTTTAAATGAAATTATATAATCGCTAATATTGAGATGTACCTTTAGGCAAGAGTGGGTAGAGGTAGCGATACACGCGGTTCGTTTGTACGTCCGCGGCAGTTATTAACGCGCTGTTTCCTCCACTTCGGTAGGGTTGCTATGCATTTGGGTGTGAATGGCGAATTTTGAAACTGATTTTTTCGTTTCTATAGCGTGTTATGGTAATCATTTTGTGTATATGAATGGTATTATATAAATAAATATTTATGTTTAATTGTTTGTTGTTAAAAAAGAGGATTTTCGTACCCGCATAGCAAAGTAGTTAGAGATAAACTACATACATACATAGCTTCACGCTGTATCCCGTATATAGCATGGTAGGCAGAGGTAACCTAGTGTTAAGACACTCCGTTCTCCACTTTCCGCCGATTTTAGGCATTGTACGCTGATTAGCGGAACTCAACGCCGCGCTTTGCCTTGCTACCAAACCCAGGCAATGAAAAATTCCATTTCCTATCCATTTACAGTCGCACGCTTGTGCCTCTGCGCCACGAGAGAAGTATCATATAGGCGAGAGAGAAGTATCTTCACTGTAGGTTCAAAGAGAACCCAGCCAAGATACTTCATTCTATTCATTTCGCTTGAATTCAAGACTACTTTTTGTGTGGCGGAACATAACGACGTACCTTGTTTTACCAGAGCCAATGGAAATGACAATAATATTAAAATATGATCATTTCCTTGATGAAAATCGAACCTACAACCAATTGTTTACTTTCAAACTCAGTCACAATGAACTCTGTTTATAAATAGTATGGAAAAATAATGTATAAATAAATTAAATATGATATATATTTATTGCTATTAATTTTGTATTATATCTTTTATATATCATATCTTGCACATAATGCTTGATCTGGGAGAAAGTATCTAATAATATTGTTCTTTTCTCTACAAAAATAGTCAAAGAAAACCTAGTGTTAAGACACTTCGTTTTCCGCTCTCCAAACACATATGAATATTTTCTGGCGAAACTAAACGCCGCACTGTGTCTAAGTCAAACGCAAACGTAAATCGTCAATGTTTAATCATTTGTTCTATGTATGGGAAGATCTTTTAGAATCGCTTTTCTACAAAATCTCACTCCATCATTCTCTACGTAGAGTTATCTAAAAAAAATTGACTTAGTTACTTTCTGACATTTGTAAACTTTTTACTTTTTGTTCATTTTATAAGAAATGAGTTTTCTTTTTTGTTAACATTATAATTATTGTGTCGATTTTTCGTTACATCGATTTTCAAATCACATCGATTCTAACTAAGTTTGACTTCAAAAAATAGAAAATCGATTATGTCTAAAATAATTAATGTATCGAATCAAAGCCTACTACAAGCACAAGTAGTATACAAGAACCATGAATAAGACGCACTCAACACTTGAATATTTTAAAATATGTTCACAAATCATTATTACCGATTGCAAACGCTTGAAAGGAACACTATTGATGCAAACAGAAAACAAAATAAAGCCCACCGTCTTTTGTCCTTGGAGAGCTTTTCAAAGGGTTCGGTAGTGATATGAAACGGTATGGTGGTATAGCCTATGTAATAAAACAGCTTGGGCATTTCGTCTAATTGTCAGTGGAAAATTCCATAAAAGATCCAGCTAAAGGCATACTGAAATTTAAAAATTCCTTTTTATTTTACTCGAATGATTTATTATTATAAAAAATTGTAAAAGCTAGAAAATAAATAATATAAGCCAATTGAAACCTGTATATATTTTAACGCCTTGAAGCCTTTTTCTGCATAGCACGGTAGGCCAAAGAACTTAGTGTTAGGACGCTTGTTCTCTTCTTTTTCGTACCAAAGGAAGGAAATGAAAATAATTTTAATATGGTGATTCTCTGAATAGGGATCGAACTCGTAAATCATATTCACTTCATTTATATAGGCAATTATATCCAAACCGCCAATTATATATTAATGTATTCTAGTTCGATGGCATGTAAGCCAGGTTTTCCCTTTTCCCACCCATCCTTTCCCCAAAATGTGGTGGTTCTGATAACGGACTATTACATTGTCCTCCCATAGAAATGGAAGTTGTATCCTCTAAGTTGGCAACGCATCTACAACATCTCTGGTAGTGGTGTTATAAATGTTCATGGGCGAAGGTAACCACTTACCATCAAGTGGTCCTTCTGCTGGTTTTCCATCCGTTATCCATAAAAAAAAACTTTCCGCCTAAAAATAAATCTGGCATAAAAATACATATAATAACTATTTGTAAGTTCACATTTTCCACATAGCAAAGTAGTCAGAAAAGAACTAGAGCCAAGACACTCTGTTCTTCACTTATTTACTTTTCATTTCTTGGGTTTGGTAGCAAGGCAAAGCGCGGCGTTGAGTTCCGCCACTCAACACGCAATGCCTTAATTCGGCGGAAAGTGGGGAACGGAATTTAACTTCAAAATATAAAAAAAAAGTTTTTCTAAATTAAGTAGCTGTCCATAGGCTTTGTAACTGATGATACATTCCCATTGCTGAATAATCATAATCATTTTATACCACATTTTTTGCAACACTCAAAACCGTATTTTACAATAACTATAATAATACCAACGTTTGAATGGGTATTGAACACTCTGAAGATGCCTTTATCCGACGAGACAGATACTTTAGCTTGCTTTTATATCATGTTTCATACAATATTTATCGATATATTCATTAGAAAGGCCATCCTGGTGTAGTGGATCAGCAATTGACTGTAAACGCGGTGATAGTAAGTTCGATGCCTACTCGGGGGAAATATAACATTTTAATTATCATTTCCCTCTTCTGATAAAACATACCGACACAATGAGTTCCTCCGTTTACGCGTAAAATCTTGGATTAACGCGGAAACCAGAGACTGGAATATATTGTCACGTGGAGATCCCTCTCTGCCCTGCTAATAGAAAAAAGTTACGTTTTTCTGTTGGAAACAAAAGAATTCTTTAAAAGGCATTATTTTTATTTACTAGCTTCTGTACTGCGATGATATCATATGTATTCCTTTAAAAAGATCTCACAAAAATCATATTTTTTTAAATTGAGCCAAGTTGAGTTAAATAAGAATCTATCTGTTCGTTGTCTCTGTTTAAGAAGTTGTTTGGATAATCTTAAAATGTATAATTTCTTTTTATATTTTTGTTATGTGTACTTTTCAAATATATTATAACAATTATCATAATTTTCATTACATTTATTTATTAGTTTTCATGACCTGTGACCTGAATAGAGGTATTTACCAAAATCACGGCTGTCGGGAGGCAGGAACGGAAACAGAAATTTGCGGTATATCCGTCACGTTCTTCAGTTTCCAATCCTTTTAGAATTAAAACGTCTTAGGTATAAGTTAATTAGTAATTAAAGTTGCGACGTCCTAGGGTCCTTAATAGTGTATATAACCCAGTGTCAAGACACTTCGTTCCCCACTATACACCTTAATTCAAGGCTATGTGTCGAGTGGCGGAACTTAACTCCGCGCTTTGTCTTACCAAAACGGGAAAAAGTAAATAATCTAAATATAATACTTTCCCCGAGTTGGGAATCAACTTAATACCAGTTGCGTTTATCAGACGCTGCCACTGCGCTAAGATGATCACGCCACGATGGTCCACTTGGAGCCAATTTTTGTACATACTTTTTGAAACGAATTACGTACTACAATAATTTTACGCCACTCTCCACCTGCGCCATAAGTGAGTCACTATTTATTTTGTATATTATAAAATGATATAGAGAATTAATTTCAATTTGAACTTCAAACATGTTTAGTAATCGCAAGTCATCGACATGTGGCTGACCGGAGTGCTTCGAGCGCTCATTATGTTCTTGTATAACGGTCAATTTTTTTGTTACAACAATTTTGAAGGGTCAGGTGTAAGGGATGATGTGCAATAAATATGAATGATAGGAATGTGTATCTAGTACTAGCTGTATCCCGCTACTTCGTTTGCTTTGACTATAGAACCCGCACATAGCAGGGTAGGCAGAGGGAGGGTTTTTGTTTGGTGTTAGGAGGGTTCGTCCTCCGTCACGGCTCGCGACCACTATCATGTCAAAGACGAACCGCCAAATATCTTATGATGTGTTCCGGTTCACGTGGCATGTAGAAAAGGTTTTCCCCTTTCCCACCCATCCTTTCCCAAAAATGTGGTGGTTCCGATAGCGGACTACTACATTATCACTCCTTTCCATCTGTATCTCTAGGTTGGCAGCGCATCTAGTACATCTCTTGTGTTAGCCAGATGTTCATGGGCGAAGGTAACCACTTACCATCAGGCGGTCCTTCTGCTCGTTTGCCATCGGTATCCATAAAAAAAACCAAGAGAACCTAGTGTTAAGACACTCCGTATCTTAATAACTAAGTAAACTTAGGAATCGATTATTTATGTTTTACTAGCAATTTCGAGGAATTCTGACAGTACTCACTTACATTCAGTAAAGAGCCTACTTGCCAAATATCAGCTTTTTTTTTTTTTTTTTTTTTTTTATATGGCCCGTGTAGTTTCGCCCTGTCACGTAGTCTATGTCATTTGGCAAATCAAGCGTTTTATATATGAATTTCTAATAGCAACAGTTAGTGACGTCTAGCATTTGTATTTCTGAGTTTAATCTCAGTTAAAAGCACCTACTAAAGTTTCTGTGTGCAATAATTTTTTTCTCCGTATATCTGGCTGCAGTTTTCTCGACTAAATTGGGTTATTAGGTTTGACAGGAGGAAACTTATTTCAGAATAAACAAAAACAAAGGAGATTAAGAATGCAAGACCCTCCGTTCTACACGTTCCGTACAGTGCGTGTATGCGCTTTGACTTGAGAGGAAAAATTATAGTAATTGAAATAGATATAATGACTCCTTCGGTGGAGTCTGAACCGACATCCGTATATGGACGATTGTCCCACTGCGCTACGATGGTCACAAGTATTGATATGACTGTCTAAAATCTGTCACTATGCAGTCCCACTTAGACAAATGATAATGTTGATTTCGCCTAATAGAGAAGAAAGTTGTTAAATTCAAATATATTACTAGGTACATTGCATTGAGTTCGTAAGGTGGTTGAGTTCCGCCCCTCTCAGCATGCAATGCCTCAATTCGACGGAAAGTGGGGAACAGGTGTCTTGGCACTAGGCTCCATCTGCCTACCCTGCTATATGCGGGATACAGCGTGAAGCTATGTGGTACATATACAGACTTAAATTTTATCTTTTACCTAAATATTTGTAAGTATATAAAAAATACAATTTGATTATCTATTTTCATTTAGAACTTCCATGTTTACATACCGCGGGATAAAGAATATACCTATTTCTAAATCACTATTAGAAGGTATCTGAGAACGATGAACTGACCATAAATGAGTTATAAGTTAATTTATATATGATACGAGGGTATAACAGCAAAATATCTCTAACCTACTAAGAGATCTCAGCCCGAACTGTTGATAGTTCAATTTTTACTTTTTGTATTTCGAGGCGGCGTGGTAAGGATTATTTCAAATATCGTTAGGTAAAGAGACACACGGACGAAGGAGAGGTATTTTTTTTTTTTTTTAATGGATGCCGGATGGCAAACGAGCAGAAGGACAGCACGATGGTAAGTGGTTACCTTCGCCCATGAACATCTACAACACAAGAGATGTACTAGATGCGTTGCCAACTAGAGGATACAGATGGAAAGAGGGAGGGACAATGTAGTAGTCCGCTATCGGAACCACCACATTTTGGGAAGGATGGGTGGGAAAAGGGGGAAAACCTGGCTTACATGCCATCGAACCGGAACACATCATAAGATATTTGGCGGTTCGTCTTTGTTATGACATGAAATGATCTCCCGAGCCAGGTTCAGGCCTATAAACTAACAACTTTTATTATTAATATCTACTTAATAAATGAACTTAAATTTATTTCACCAATATATTCAAACAAAACCAAATGACAATACCAGTTCAATCCTAAACCACGTCAATCTAAAATAAAAAAATCGATTCTATCGAATGATGCTGTATATGGAAATCGATATTAAAACACTGGCTGTAAAACCTCGAATCATCGTTTAAAAAAAAGAAATAGATCACAGCATGGCGTAATTATACTGTTAATAATTATAATGGCGGGAATCAATCGGACTCTGACGTTTCAATCAACATGGCCGTGTTTGTGTTATGTTTTCTATACAGATTTTGTTACCGATATACGATTTTTTATGATGGAATGACCGGCGTTTTTCATTATTGAGATGTCTTATTTGTTATTGGATAGTTTAGAATTGAAAATGTTTTTTATGGGTAAGTATTTTTTTCTATTTAAGAATTATATGTATGGTTTCAATTAGTCTGGTAGTTGTATTGCGAATTTTCGAACGTAATTACTAACTATTAACTATTTTTAAAGTCTTTGTCGTCTATTTATAGAAATTATAGAAAACTTAAGCAGAAGGCTAGATTCATGCAAGAAATTCAACCTAATTCATTGATTTACGTTTAAATTAATGAATTTTAAATGTACGAAATGAATTTTAAATTTCATAAAGACAGCGCTGTCGTTCTGCTAAATCCTGTAGTATCCGATAAATATGTGTACCTAATATCAATGAGTGAATTTTTTCACTTTAGAAAAGGTTTAGCGCTTACAATTCATTATATTTTAAGCATTCATCTCATTGAATCTCGAACCAATAACCAATTGCGTTTACAATAAAACGATATCCTCCACAACGATGTCCTTTTAATGTTATTAACTAAACTTTTTTTTAACTTCACGCTGTATCCCGCATATAGTGGGGTAAGCAGAGGGAACCAGAGAACCTAGTGTTAAGACACTCCGTTCTCTTTCAATAATTCTGTTCCCCACTTTCCGCCAGATTGAGGCGTGCGTGTTCAGAGTGAATTTGGAACTCAACACTACGCTTTGCTTTGCATGGCCCCCAAACCCCACAGAAAATGAAAACATTTTCATTTCCTGGGGTGGGAATCGAACCCACAACCTGTCATTGTTATTGTTGTCTGAGCGCCACGACGAGGCATCACTGTATTTGCTTACTCAATATTCTTTTTATATAACTATACTTAATGTAGAAACTTCTATTGACCCTGATCATTTCTTCATGTAGCATAAGAACCCATAATTTACCCATCAAACTAAAAAGAGAGCATAGATTGTGGGGAGTTGTTTTTATTGTAATGCAAAAAGTTGATGCAATCGTTAGTCATTTATAATCTTTTCCTAGAGAGAGGGAGCAAGAAAAAGCTGCATTTCCTTACAAAGAGTTAACCGTTTCAACTTGCGTTTGAACGAAATCGGCGCCGCTCTGCGTGTTGATAGATAACGCTTTAGAATTATAATTTGTCGAGTTTTTTATTAGAATTTGATTTATTTAAAAAGTATTCATATTTTATACTTAGATGCATGAGAGCTTTGGTGCGAGAATTTCTTTTAGTTCTGCCAATCCAGCGCAATGTCTGCATTGGGGTGGAAGAGTGAGAACGGAGTGTCTTAACACTGGGTTCTTTCTGTTTACCTTGATATGTGGAATAAAAGCAACTTAAGCTGTTTGTTTGAAAATATGTATAAATTTCTATATTAGCGCCTGTCGTAGCGCCAGAAGGCACTGACAAGTTGTGGGTTCGTTCCACTCCAGACAATGGAATTTTTCATTCCACCAGGTTTGTTGACAAACAAGCACTCTTTGGCATCCCGGCCACTCAGCACCACTGGCATGCCTCAATACATTTCTGAAGAGGTGGGAATGATGTCTTAACACTAAGTTCTGCGTTCCTCTGCCTACCCTGCTTTATGGCGCTGAGCTAAAAAAAAAATTACCAATAACTATCGCACTAATCATATACCGAATATTGCTTAACAATAGTATAAAAATATAAACATATTTTTAAAAATATATCAATACATATAAATCTTATTTGAACTTAGCCTAATAAAATTTTTTAAGTCAAAACCAATATTATACATCATATTATTGCTTATCGATTGATCTTCACGTGATGATTTTGGTAGGTAGAAGGATTGCAAAGGTACTTCTGAGAACTAAAAAATCAATACTTTTACTAGTACATTCTCTTTTGACAAGGTATAATCATGCACAGAAATATCGACAAATATTTTAATATTTTTAAAAGTGGTAATCATACATAAAAGAAAAAGAATGAATGAATGAATCAGGTACCACTGTTGGGAGCTTTGTCTTGCCTATTATTGATTTGTTCAGAATAATCTTGGGGTAACATGGCAGTAATAAAAATAAAAACATTTTGTTAGCTTTACATCCGAATTTGAAGTAAATTTGTCACACATAATTCCAACATAAATGTGTTTCATTTATATCATTAAAGACAAGAATAGGATTTATTATAGTAAAATTGAGGAAAAGAACGTGCTCAGGTGGTTTGGGCACGTCGAGAGGATGAGTAATGAAATAATGGTGAGAAAGATATATGAAGCAAAGGTGAGCGGTAAGAGAGGTAGGGGGAGACCTCGGTTGACCTTCGAAAACACAGTATCAATGATACTGGAAGAAGGTCACGTAAAAAGCATGAGAACCCCCCGGAGGGCATGCATGAAGAGGTTAATTACTGAGGACGAGGCGAAAGACGTATGTAGGGACTGTAGCGTTTGGCGCTCCGTTCTCTTTGACTACCTCGTTCCCTAGCGAGGGATTAAAGCGTAAGTTATGTAGGTAGAAAGAATAAATGCCATCTAACTACAAAAGTAAATAAATAAATAACAAAATGATAACTGTTGGAAAGGAAAAAACGTTGAAAAAAAATTACATTTACAAAATTATGAACCGGTTTATCTCGTTCAACATCATTTTTTTTTATTTTAACGCAAACGTTTAAAGTTAGTTTTCTCTACTTTAAGGCATAGAAATGAATTTTTCTACTTCACCTTTATTCCGCTTAGCAGTAGTAGTAGTAGGTAGGCTTAAAATTTAGTGTAAAGACACTCCGTTTTTTGCTTTTCCCAGAATACAAAACATTGAATGATGAAAGACAACGCAGCGTTTTGTCTTCCAAGACCAGGGAACTAAAAATAATTTAAATTCTATAATTCTTCTAAGAGAGATTCGAACCCACAACCACTGCACATTCAAACGGTATCTAACTGCGCCACAATAGCAATAAATAAATGAATATTTAACATAATAATTCAAACTCAATATATCATTTCCAATCTAAGATCGGTATTTACATTAAGCGTCATCGGTGTCATGGGCTCGCTATCGGCGCCAGCGTGACAGCCGAAGTTCATCTCAATCTCGATCATTATCAATGATCTCCACCAAATAAAACTTAAATGACTGACAAACTGACAGCCAACAAAAAATATATTATATAGATTTTGTAGATGTCAGTATGATTTTAATGTATATGTGAACCAAAAGTTATTTGCGAGATTTTTTTATGTTGGTATGACTTGAATTTGGTAAAGACAGAGACTATTTTGGTATTTGTGGGGATATTTTACAAATAAAAGGGCACTTTTGTCGAAAAGCTTTATAAAATAATTGTATGAGCTAAACTTGGAACTGCTGAATCAATTTTGATGAGAATTTCCCAACTACACATATAGATATTATTATACAGAATTTATTGGAAATATTTAGCACTACCAGAACAAATATTTGAAAAACCTTATAGTTTAATTATAAAAAGATTATAATTTAATTTCAATTATAAGCCACTGTATCCCACTTACAGCAGGGTAGGCAGAGGGAACCTGAGAACCTAGTGTTAAGACACTCGGTTCTCTTACAACAATTCCGTTCCCCACTTTCCGCCAAATTGAGGCATTGCGTGTTGAGTGGCGGAACTCAACGCCGCGCTTTGCCTTGTTACCAAACCCAGGAAAATGAAAATACTAACATTTCCTGCAGTGGGAATCGAACCTTGTGCCTCTACGCCACGACAGGTGTTATCCTACTTTTTAAAAGATTCGAATAAAATAAATACATCAAAAGTACAAAAATATCTATTAATCAATATACCTTTCATCACTTTCCCGCGTTCGCTCCGTGAAACAATTTCTGATAGCATCTCATCGTGACACGACGGTTTGTGCTCGTTCGATACTCGCGTTAATCACGGATCTGATGGGTAACGTCTTATTTGGACCGGAGCCGGATTTCATCTGTTTGTTTTACTTTTGTACATATATCTGTGTGGCTGTTTCGAATTGATGTTTTTTACTGAGATCGCCCTTATGGCGCAGTGGGACAGTGATTAAGTGCTATGGTTTTGGGTTTGATAGATATCAAACCTTGGGCGAATGATATCTATACATACATACATAGCTTCCCGCTGTATCCCGCATATAGCAGGGTAGGCAGAGGGAACCTGAGAACTTAGTGTTAAGACACTCCGTTCTCTCACAACAATGCGGTTCCCCACTTTCCGCCAAATTGAGGCATGGCGTGTTGAGTGGCGGAACTCAATGCCGCGCTTTGCTTTGTTACTAAACCCAGGAAATGCCAGGAAACACCCAATGTTTGAAATTCGGGTGGAAAGAGAAACGGAGTGTCTTATCACTAGGTTCTCTGTACTTACTATGCGGCTTACAATGTGAAGCTATTTGTGAGATCGCCATCATGGCGCAGTAGAGAAATTCCACCGTACTTGCAATGGTTGTAAATTTTATTTTTACTCATATTTATTTTTGTGTACCTAAAGTTTTACACCAAGCAAGCATTAGGTACTTTGATAATACTTATATATTTTTTTTTTTTTATGGATAACGGATGGTAAACGAGAATTACACCTGATGATAAGTGGCTACCTTCATGCATCTACGCTTACCAGAGATGTTGTAGATGCGTTGTAACCTGGGGATACAGATGGCTGGGGAGGATAATGTAGTAGTCACCAATCCCGGAACCACCACATTTTGCGGGGAGAGGATGGGTAGGAAAGGAAAAGATTATATGACATAAAGTCGACTCTGCTGTATGCATGTAGCGTACGTTACACCAGATTTTAATGCGGTTTTGTTTGGAATATCGTGTTCATTTATAAAAAATATTCATAGAAAAGTTATTTCAGGTTATATAGACAGTAATTACCAATATCTCTAACTGAGCATTTGCTTATCAATTAATGCTTTTTTATAATTAATTATCATTTTAATTGAAACGTTTACACACGTTGGTTAGTTGTGAGATATGAGTATTTACACATATTTATTTTAATTCCGTTGCACTAAAAATACTCTAAGGAGATTTCACTAAAACAAGCTAACAGTGCATTTAAAACGATGAAGAAGTGAACTTATTAAAAATGTCAGTTAGGAGGTATTGGCACTTCACCTTCGATATCAGCTTCATATAACTTACTAGCTGTACCCGGTGCGCGTTACTACGCCAACAACTAATATATATATATATATATATATATATATATATATATATATATATATATATATATATATATATATATATATATATATATATATATACAGGCAAACATTCATTTTAATATATTCCTCTGTGTAAAAATACATGGTCATACTGATTTTCATGACAATCAATTGAACGGAGCAGAAGTTGTTACTCTGCAGCTCCACCTGATGGCGAATGGCATTAATGAGCATATTATACATTCCATCTCCGTGGAAAAATACATTTATATACCAATTTTCATAATAATCGGTACAGTAGTTTCGATGACATACAAACAAACATTAATTTTTATATATATATAAACATTATTATTTCGTTTTTTAACTTCACGCTGTATCCCGCTTACAGCGGGGTAGGCAGAGGGAACCAGAGAGCCTAGTGTTAAGCCACTCCATTCTCTTTCAACATTATACAGATAT
This sequence comes from Philaethria dido, assembly GCA_033558755.1. Classification (NCBI taxonomy): domain Eukaryota; kingdom Metazoa; phylum Arthropoda; class Insecta; order Lepidoptera; family Nymphalidae; genus Philaethria; species Philaethria dido. The sequence goes on along the minus strand of JAKGSA010000959.1, from coordinate 2,276 downwards.
TATAAGGCTCACAAAAAAGGTCAAACAAAAATATTTAAGCAATTTTAGCTTTAAAAAACATTTATTAATAGAAACACAACATAGTCGACTATGTTTAACATTCTAACTCCACTAATGGTGAGAATCTATTGGTATGCGATCGCATGCCATCGGACAGAACGCCGGAGCGCCGGCGCCGCACAAACTGCCAGTCACCGTCGCCGAGCCTCGCCCTGAGACCCTTGAAAACTTAATTAGGATTTACTTTATCAACAATTTTGATATTTAATAGATTTTGTCTTTAATTCATTGAGTTTGGGTAAATAATTATGGTTGGGTTATCATTATGTTGATATGTGTAGGTGTTTTGGATGACTTTTTATGAAAATTGACGTACATATAGTGTACATGGAGTGTTAAAAACTATTTTTTTAAATAAACTATAAGAAATACATAAAATTAATCATAAAAATATTAGTCACACGTTTCATATACAGTTTTGAATAAGGTGCCATACACGTCGTGTATTTCAAATCAATAGGACTACTAATAATTTTAAATTTGTCCCTACTAATTTCCTGTCCCCACTTTCCGCCGAATTGAGGCATTGCGTATCGAGTGGCGGAACTCAACGCCGCGCTTTGCCTTGCTACCAAACCCAAGAAATGAAAATACTAAATTTTACATTTACTGGAGTGTGAATCGAACCCACAATCTGTCGGATTTACAGTCGCACGTTTGTGTCTCTGCGCCGCACAGGCGTTAATTAAATATAATTCATTTTTCAATATTAATTCTCCATAGTAAAACTTACATATAATAACAATAAAGAGGAGAGAGTCACTAGGCATGTTATTCAGAAGTTGCATAGTGGGACTTGACTGTAAACGCGGTTGCTTGTGGGTGCGTTTCTGGAATATAAGGTGATTGATAGTTAGGCGTAATGTCTCGGGCGAAAAGTGCAGAAAAGAAGTCAACCCCCCGTCAAATGCTTTCGTTATCCTACCTTGATATACTGAAAAAAATGTGAGGTATTTTATATATATGTTTTTAACTAATTTGAAATGTGTATTCACACTTAAGGTTACATATTTATGGAACCTACATGAGAATGTTAACATTTTTAAAAGTATCAAACATAGGCTCTTTAGATAGCATCGATGATTAAGCTATGCGATTACATTCCGCCACGTCGAAATTTTTATATGATTGTTAGTACATGCCGTTCCATTAACGAAATGACTCATTTAACGCAAATAAGTTTATTGCACCTACACGTAACAATTTAAGAATATAATATCAATTAATGGGAATAAACTATCCTGGCGCAGAGCCACAAGCGTGCGACTGTAAATGCGACAGGTTATGGGTTCGATTCTCACGCCAGGAAATGTAAAAAGTTTAGTATTTTCATTACCTGGGCTTGGTGACAAGGCAAAGCGTGTCGTTGAGTTCCGCCACTCAGCACGCAATGCCTCAATTCGATGGAAAGTGGGGAACGGAGTGTCTTAACACTAGGTTCCCTCTGCCTACCCTGCTATGTGCGGGATACAGCGTGAAGCTAAAAAAATATATTTATTTTTATAATTTATTTTTTATGAGAAAATAAAATGTCTTGGTCCAGTTCTGTACACCTGATGACATGTAATTGTTTTAACTTCAAGTCTTAGATCTGGTTGAAGATCTCTATACCCTCTATATACCTGCCATTCAACATTAAAATCAAAATATTCTTTATTCTAATAAGCTTTTACTAACTAACAAGCACTTTAGAATTGGTAATTAACATAAAGATATCAGTATTGTCAACCCTTTAACAAGCTACCACTGCCTCAGAAGTCGAATCTGTTAAGAAAAGCTGGCAAAAATCTCAACAGTTGATTTTTTTTTATCTTCACGCTGTATCCCACATATAGCAGGGTAGACAGAAGGAACCTGAGAACCTAGTGTTAAGACACTCCGTTCCCCAACTCAACAGTAGTTACAGTATTTTTTCAGAATTACAAAACAACATGAAAAACATATTTAGAAAACGTATAAAAATTTAAGCGTATAAAAATTCGCTCTGACCACTAAGCCAAGCGTTCATCAGTGGTCAGAGCGCTTGTACGGTTTCCAAGAGGAGCGGGTTCGAGTCCCGCTGCGTTCAAATTTTCTAAATATATTTTTCGTTTCCTAAGTGTCTGATTAACACTTTAAAACTTCAAAAATACAAAACAACATGAACCAGGTGGCGGAATTAAACGCCGCCCATTATCTACACACGCTAGTGTCACTATTTAGTACCCACAATAATA
>JAKGSA010000958.1:126282-151879 GCA_033558755.1 Philaethria dido | reverse complement strand
TTAATAAATAACGAAAATCTGCTTTATTTATCTAAATAATTGTAGTATATTAGAATGTCTTTCAATGCCAATTCTTAAGTATTCGGGATTACTGCCAACATCATGAAATGGTCTAAAATATTCTGTTGAACACTGAAAATTGGCAGGCGATGTTCAATAGTTTATGATATAATTACCATAAAAGGGAATAAAATTTAAAATAATTGCGGATAATATATACAACGTATGTATAAAACTGACTTTTTAGTCAATTAATATATCTAAAACCTTCTCCTTCATTTTTCCTTTACTTTGCTGAAAATCGCATCGAAATCAGTTCACCCAAGCGCGAGTGAGTCGCGTACAAACATACAAGTTAAAACTTGGAACTTCCTTATGAAGTAGGTTCCATATTTCGGTAAGCTAATAACCATATGATTTTTTCAAAATTGCGAAAGATATCGACTCGTTGAAAGTATTTAAAAAGCAAACACATTACGTAGTAACAAAAATATGTATCGGTGAATCATAATATTCAAAAAATATGGTGATGTGTGCAACGTTCTTGTAGTAGTGGTATGTTTTTGTTTCTAATTCTTATTAACTGGCTCGAGATAGTTACGTCGCCTCAAAGTGCTGAGCTTGCACCTAGCGTCGCTCGCTAGCGCATATTTTAGATGATACATACGTGGAATAGGAACAATTGACATTCCTTTCCCACAGGAATTATAGTGTAACAAATATAATCATAATTATGTTTGAATTAAATAATAAGTTTAGTCCGTTTAAGGTAGCCTAAGTTGTAACATCTAAATAAAATAATCGTTTTATAATTAAAATTATATTTTTTTAAAAAGTCCTCCGTCGCGCTCCGTACTTGACTAGATAGTCATTTGTTTGTATATATATTTTTTTTAAATTAACGCTGTATCCCACATATAGCGGGGTAGGCAGAGGGAACCTAGTGTTTAAAACACCCTTTTGCCCACTTTCCGCCGAATCAAGGCATTGCGTGCTGAGTGGCGGAACTAAACGCTGTGATGGACAACGAATAATTCAAGAACTACTCGTTAGATCATAATTAAATTTTAATGAGATGAAATCAGAAGCACTAGCTATCATTTAAAAAATAACCATCAAAATTGGTTCACCCAGTATAATCTTACACTGTAAACACATAAAAAATCAGTGAAATTGATACCCTCTTCCTTTTTGAAAGTCGGTTAAGAAACAGGTGGACACTTTTATCCTGCACAGCAGAGTATTCAGAGAGAACTTAGTGTCAAGACACTTCGGTCTCTACTTACTGCTCGAAATTGAAACGTTATGTATTGAATGACGGAACTCAACGCCGCGCGTTGTCTTAATAGAACGGGGAAAGGAAAACAATTTTAAATAGTAGTGTCCCCGTTGACGCGTTAATACCGCGTCCTAGCAACGTATATATATATATATATATATACTCGTATATATGTCACTTTATATACGGATGTCAAATCATGGTAGTGTGTGTAACATTTATTTTATTCATTTTATATATTTTTTATATATTATTTTAAAATGATAGTATCATTCAGCACTCGTACGCTATATAAACTATAAGTGTGCCAAGTTTCATGCTCCTCCGTCCGCGTAATTTTCGTAAAGAGGGGTACAAAGTTTTTGCTTCACGGATTAATATATAGATAATCATTCTGCCAATGCATTTTTATTAATGTCTATACAAAAAAAAACCGATTCGTCTATTCTTATGATCAACAAATACAAACACCACGCTATCTAGTTCATGGCTGCAATATACGTGACTATTGTAAAAACATGTATTAAAAAAATAGTTTTTTATACAAAAGTGTCACAACTGACATAATAATATGTATGTACGTTATCAGATAGCAAATGCATTCGCAGGAAGTTGTTTGACTTCGCAAAAGATATTCATTTCCTTTAAATAATAATAGAGCTTAGTACAAATAAAGAGGGCATCGTACCGAAATGGGAAAGCCTTTGACTGTAAATTTGACAGGTTGTGGGTTCGATTACCACTTGGGGGATATTTGAATCATTCTTATTTCTTCGTTATGGTAAGATAAAGCGTAGTGTTGAGTTCCGCCACTCAACACGCAATGTTACGATTCCAAACGAAAAGCGGAGAACAGAATATTTTGTCACTAGTTTCTCTGAGTACCATGCCATGCGGACAAAGCGTGAATATAGCAAATATAAATATAAGAAAACAACTTTTTGCACATAGATTTATTATTTTCTTCTTCATTTCACTTTGACAAGAAAAGAAAACCGATACCAAAGAATTTGCACTAAATAGTACAATTATTACGAATAACTCAAAAACTATTCATCAAATCTTAACTAAATTTAAAGGGTTTGTTTATTTATTTATTAGGTCTGCCAACAGAATAGACACACAAATTCACACATATACAAATTCTAAAAATTACATTGCAAGGTGTTATTCCACTTACAGCCAGACACAACATGCTCCAACTGTATACTTATGAATTATTTTATTTTACTTTATCAGCACATCATAAACATAAGCTCATATAAAAAAATGATCAAACCCACTCAGTAAGAACTTATGTGGTACACACAAAAAAACAGTGGAATTGATCACCTCATCCTTTTTCGAAGTAGGTAAATAATTAATAATAACAGATTCTAATATATAATAGTAAATTAACACAATAACTAAAAATGGTGTTCACCCATACATAGAAACCTGTTCAGTTAAAAAGGAAACGTACATAATACAGTAATAGCAAGTACATTTCTCGAATCTTCCAATCTTGTATCTTTGGATTCTTTGTTACCGGATGTTATTGTTTGAGCGTTTATTGTTTTCAAATTATACAAAACCATCTGATTTAGTAATAATATTGGGATATAACCTATGTATTTACTTATAATTATTATTTTAATGGTGCAGAGTCACAAGCGTGCGACGCGACAGGTTGTGAGTTCGATTCCCACTCCAGGAAATATTAATCTTTTCATTTCCTGGGTTTGGTAACAAGGCAAAGCGCGGCGTTGAGTTCCGCCACTCAACACGCAATGCCTCAATTTGGCGGACAGTGGGGAACAGAATTGTTGTAAGAGAACGGAGTGTCTTAACACTAGGTTCTCTGGTTCCCTCTGCCTACCCTGCTATGTGCGGGATACAGCGTGAAGTTAAAAAAAATCTTATGTATTTTCATTGTCATCTTTTCTCATTTCATTCAACGCTTTATTTCTGACAGAGTAAATATAAACAAACTTGTTAGCTTATTTTAAATATTTACACTATTTTGAAATTTATTATTTTGGTTAAGTAGAGAGAAGAACTCGGTCTTTGGAGGTGATGGTTGATGCGCTTTAAAGTGCCCCTTAAGCCTATGGGTCATAAGTCTCAGGGACGAATTTGAGCTCCTTTCTTTGCAACGTGATCCGGCACAGGTACATCGAATTTATGAGACTTTTTTCATTATTATATGAAGTAAAAGCAGAAAGTTTAAGCTTATATTAAAGGTATTGTCTATAAGTTGATCAAATTAAATATAGCAAGTATTACGAATTTTCGAAGACAAATATGCTACTTCCTTTCTAAATAAAAATATTTGCCATGAAACAGGCATGAAAATACACGTGCATAAGAAGAATTGAAATGATTTAAAAATAACTGAAAAAAAAACATGTTAACGGCGTTGAGTTCCGCCATATCACAGAGCACTAAAATTAGTAAAAAGTGGAAAAAAAAACCTCTTGCCTCTACGTTTTCTGTCCTTACCTCATAAGAAAGTGTGATGCGTAGAAATAAAACAAAAATAAAACTTTATACATATAATATACAACAAATGTTGACTAAGGTGGTTTGGCGCCTTGGCAAGACGCCACGGCGCCGGACCGGCCCGGTCACCGGTGCTTGGGGCTAAAATAATGTCTTTTAATATTAGGTATACAGTTATACATACATACATACATATACAATTATTACTATGTTCATTATTTCATTTATTTTACAGTACCTAGAATATTTAGGGCAGTGCACGAATAGATGTAAATATTTTAAATTTTTTTTTATATCATGGCGTTATGGTTTAAGCTCAAGTCACAAGCTCTTTTATTTGATAGCTATTTTTGAATATATACATACATATAAAGCTTCACGCTGTATCCCATTATTTAATTTCATTACGGTGGCCATTTTGGATTAATAACAATTATATTTATTAGCACTATATAATAACTGATTTTATTTTTGATAGCATTATCAGTAAAAGAAACACACCTTGTATTCCAAATGTCAGCTCAAACGGACATCGGGAAGTCGATAAAACGTATGGCTTGCAAGATTTGATCCGCACTAACATACTAACGCGGCAAGTCGTAAAAAGACTAATCAAAGTACCTTATTGATGGGTCGTCGACAAAGGTAAACAGCCTATTGGAACTCAATAGTTTTTTTGTAACAATGTTTGTGACAATTCACAAACATTGTTACAAAAACTATTGGCGCAGTTCGGACGTTACTGAACGGCATGAATCGGATTGGTCTAGGATGGGACGAAAATAAAAATTTTGTGTTCACTGTGTGGATGCCGAACCCAACGTGCTTCCGAGGAGTTTGCAGAGGAACTTTAGGATCCAAGTCTAAGTTTAACGGACTTCTATAAAATTTACATCAACGTAGTAGATTATAGAGTGATTTTATTGTTATTACCTGTACTGCCTACATTGTAATCACTATTTAAATCAGTATTTTTAAAAATACATAAAAACGTATAACTTGAAAACACTCCCGAAATTAAAATTTATGAGTAGCCTATTTCATATATCTTGGTACATACAAATATTTGTAATAACATTAGACCGGCCTGTCCCATGGGAAATTACTGACTTGGCAGACGTTGTGACACTCACATTAGTTCGTTAATTAAATATCTTGTCTTATACTTCATCTTGCTTGATGTTCCCTGAAGGCTATTAGTTTTTATTATGATTATAATAAAATAATAAAACCAGTGAAAATGTGATGTACATATGATTATTTACGAATACGTACTTAACTATGATTTTTAAATATTTTGTCTGTTTTTACGCGTAAATCTTTGGAACTAATGGACAGATTTGAATGAAACTTTTTCGTGTGTTATAACTGTATATTTGATTTTGGAATACCGTAGGTCTCTTCTTCTTCTTCTAGCATTTATCGGCTAGCCAGGGTCTGCTTTCCTACTCAACCTACTCCACTTTGCACGATCTTCTGCATCACCCAGGGTTAAGGTTGGTGAGATCCATTGGCTCTCATATTCTACTTCACGGCGTCAGCCAGCATCAGCACCTTGGGCGTCAGGGGGTCCTAACTCCAGGAACAGATATATCAAGGCATTTTCTTCCAGGCATGGTGTTCGGGATGAACGTGGCCGTACCATCTCAAAGCAAACGCTCTTAGAACTTATCCGCTACGTCGGACCCGAAGACTACCTCAGATGAATGTGTAACGTATGCGGTCGGCCGCGTAACGCCACACATCCATCTCAGCATCTTCATCTCCGTGACGCAGAAGCTCCCTGAGTGTGCCGAGACAGCGCCGGCAACATTCACGCTACCAGCGAAGGCAGGTCGGATTGTACGCCCAGCAGTATCTGTCCCTTGAGCTTGGGCGGTATTCTGCGGTCGCAGACCACGCAGTGACCTCCGCCATTTTGGCTTTGTAACATAAGCATATCTCGGGCTTGGACATCGTGGTCCTGTATACCTCCGGACTTCGTGCAAAACGGATCAAGGTACCTGAACTTTCCGACTTAACGGCTGGTTCAGGACCTATATGGATAATTACCAGAGTCCGGGCTCCCGCATACCACGTACTCGGTATTCGACACATTTAGTTTAAGACCGCCGTTCTCAAGCGTACCCTTCCAGAGGTTCACTTTCTGCTCCAGCCTCATCCGAGTCCTCGTCAATGAGCGCTATATCATCGGCATACATCATCAACCATGGAGTTGGTCACAGATATGAAAAGCCGAGACAGTATCTAAGACTACATTGAACAAAAACGGACTAAGCGCCAGTGAATACCGTAGGTAAGTATTATTAAACTAAATGCTTAACCATAATAGACCAGCTGTACTATAAAAGTACTAAAATGCCATAAAGTTACAACTATTAAAAATTTAATATTTCGGCGAATGCTTAAGAGGAATCAGCAGTAAATTCCACCACATACATCCCATTCTCAAAAGACAAATTTAAAAACAATTACTATATTGACCAATTCGAGGCAAAGCGGAGGGACGGGTGTCTTAACTTTTTGTTTCTCTGTCACACCCTATAATATGACATTAAAAATATATTACTTACATAACCATTTATCTCAACATATACCATTTCAAAGTATAATATTACATAAAAGCTACAAAAACGTAAGGCCGGATAGTTACCGGTACTTACTTATATGACTAATGGCTGCCAAAATAGCTCATATGCTCGACTGCATGAAGGCGCTAGCGATACTTGTGCATGCGCTATATAAATGGCTACCTTGCATCGCCGGATTAGTTTTTACTGTGCCCAGATTCTTAGATGTCTGTCTTGTTTTCTTCTTTTTAACAAGCTTTTATTAACTTCACTTGTATCTATCTTTTTTTTCTTAGTTTCCACCATCCCGCACATGGCAGGATAGGCAAGAAGGAACCTGAGCATAGTGTTAAGACACTCCGATCTATGTAGATTTCCATTTCCCAATTTCCGCCGAGTTAAGACTTTGCGTGGTGTGGCGGGTGAGTGGAACACCAATGCCGCCTTGCCCACGTCACTAGATCGAAATATAAATAGTAAATTATTATAAATATATATAATATTTTCGTCTTTTTCAGTGTGGGAATCAGATTGTCACGTTTACAGTGAGTCACTACTGGCTTCAATGTTTATCTATTTAAAAAATAATCTATGTAAGAAAATTTTGCAACGTTATTTTGACTCTTGCCCCTTACGATTTGTGAAAATATGAACGTATTCAGATCCTATGAAAACATCGAACTGAAGGTAAAGAGAACCTAGGACTTCGTTCTTTGCTTTGCAACTTTGGCGGGATTTAGCACCCAGCTCTTTCTTTTCTGCTCGGGAAATGAGGTGTTTTTATAATTTAACTGGTTTATCATGATTCAAAATCAATTATAACCTACATTACTCTCGTTTCTAATAGCTATACAACAAAAGAGTCCCAATTCTAAGAAATCCAGTCAGATGTTGCAAAGATGTATGCGTCCACAAACAGGGCAAACAGACAAAAAAAAATAAAATCGATCATTTGTATATTTTCATCTTCCTAAATATATGTTTTTTATCAATAAGTATATCGAAAGTCAGTACCCATAATTTTAAAAATAATAATAAGTCTTAACACTAGGTTCTCACCAGGTTTCTTCCCTCTTCCTACCCTGCTATATGCAGGTTCAGCCTGAAGTTAAAGAAAAACTCTCTGCACTCCTCTTTATTCTTTCTTATTTTTAATTGCAAATTAAAAGACATAATTTAAATTTACATAATAGGTGATATTATCATAAACCATTTTACTGTTGTACTATTGTTTTACAAGCTATATATAAAACTTATATATTTTTTTTTTTAAAATAAGTTACAAAAATATTTTCAATAAGAAAATAGAAACTGTTCTCAGCATTTTTTTAAATATATATTATTATTTTCAATAAATTCTGTGTTTTTACTTCATACATAAAAATATGGTAATGCAATATGGTGATGCGAAGGACATACTTAGCGTTAAGCCTCCTAGAAAACTCGTTGGAATTCTCGAGTTAAAGCTTTTTCTTTCATTTTAAAGGTTTGAAACTTACTATGAAAGTTGTTGTAAAAAATATAAATATAATAACATAATATTTTTTTAACTTCACGCTGTATCCATATAGCAGCAGGGTAGGCTGGAACCTGAGGAACCCAGTGTTAAGGCACTCCGTTCCCCACTTTCCCGCCGAATTGAGGGCATGCGTGATAATTATTTTAACGCCTGTCATTGGCACAAAGGCTGCAAGCGATGCGACCGTAAACGCTACGGGTTGTGGGTTGGGTTCCGCCACTCAACGCAATGCCTCAATGCGACGGAAAGTGGAGAACGGAATTGTTGAAGAAAGGAATGGGTGAATGCTTAACACTAAGTTCTGGTTCCTCTGCCTACCTCGCTACATGCAGGTCTAGCAATGAATAAAAAAGCAAAATAAGAAAATATTAAAAGTGATATTATTACGAATAACTCAAAGGAACTATTTAACTTAACTAAATTTAAATGGGACCTTATCAAAAGAATTAGTAAAATATAAAAAACTCATTAAAATTTGTTTACCCAGTAAAAAGTTATGCACACTTTAAAAATACAGTCAAATTGAGAACCTCCTTTTTTTTAAGTCGGTTAAATACGTAATATTAGCGTTATTTCTATATCTAAATATATAATAAAGTCACCGCATAGCTTTCAGTATCGTTTAGTTTAATCATATTCTCCTCGCCCGCTATTTCCCACGCCATAGTCATTACTGACGTGTGACACAAACTGACTGACGCACTGTTCCGATCTATAACTGCTTACCCAACTTAACGATATTTCATTTCCCTATAAATAATCATTATTTATTGATTCCCAACATTTTTTTTGGTAAGGAAATCCGTAATGGATACCCATCCGATCAGGGTCTCGGATGGGTTATGTAGGAATCCGGAGCGACATATATATGCTATCCATATAACGGCCTAAGCTGCCGACGCCACTGGGACACCTCAATCTTCTGCCTTTGAGCCTGCAAAGCACATTGCGGAGTCAAGGGTAGTGAGACACCTTTGACTGTCCAAGAAACGTGCGGGAGCAACATGTATCCTAATATCCCAGGTGCCTACCGATGACTGAACGATGATGAACCGGCGAGGCTAGAGGAGGCCTCCTGTTCCACTCGCTTCGATCTCGAGGATCACTTTACAAAAATTTTGTGTAATTTGGCTAATTTGGTTATAGTAAATAATATATTTATTTTTATAAGTTAAAAAGTAATTGTTTTGTTTAAAATAAATATTCTAGAATATTTCAAAATACTGGATTAGCTCATTTCGAATGCTACCTTTTCGCAATACTTACAATTATTCAGTAATAAAAACGAATATAAACAAGTCATTATGTAAGAAACGTGATTGATGTTTTGTTCGCATTTCTTTTATATGATTATTGTAATCGATTATTGTTACTAAGAAAAGTTGCACGATTTAATAATAAATGAATAATTTAGTTTTAATGTCAATTTTGACGAGTTCCGTGACTGCGGTTTATGAAATGCTGGAATTTGGCAGGATTAAAATATTCGAGGGCTGTCGTGGCGCTTGTGCCTTTGCGCCGACTGTGAACGCGACAGATTGTGTGTTGGATTCCCACTCCAGGAAATATAAATATTTAATAATATTTAGTATTTTCATTTTCTCGCTCTGGTAATAAGGCAAAGCGCGGCGTTGAGTTCCGCCACTCAGCACGCAATATCTCAATTTGGCAGAAAGGTCCCTAAATGTTTCTTTCACAGTCATTAACCTTTTCATATATGCCCTTATTTATTTATATTTTAAATTTATAAAACCATCCTATAATAATCATATCTAAATTACATATGATAAAGTAACATAAATTGCATACATATCTACCAGTACAAGTATAACAAAAGTCAACGCAAGGACTAACGCAAGGGCACACGTCACATTTTCTTAAAAATATCTCAATAAGAACTTGATGTTTTAACTTGTTATTTCAGTTTAATTGTTTACCATATTTTGTCCCAAGGTTGGCTATTGATAAATATTTTTTGTTAATTTTTTTCTGAATTGTTATTGATACTTGATGGAGTTATGGTGAGTTATGGTATGGTAATCAATCAATAATTTTAAATTAACGCATATTTTTTACTTTATATTTTTGTAGGAACTTTCTTTCACGCCACTCAACAATGGAATAGCTCTGTTATAAAGGTTTCCAGGTCGATATATGGATACCCCATAAAAGCGCGTGTTACCTGCTGGGTTAAAAGCCAGGCAACACGGCTCAGCTCTCGTAAGCTACATCAGCCATGGGCGGCGATGATCATTTTTCATTAGGTAACCCGAAGGCTCAGTTTACCTAGGGTCCTTTATAAAAGAAACTCAGCTGGTAAATGGTAGTGTTACTATGTTTTCTTACTAAATACCGCTAAGATCGAATCAAACTTCACATAATATATACTATGTAGAGGTATATATTGATAAGTTCAAGTTCATGTTTAGAAAGACTTCCACATGTAAGGAGATGCTTTCTTCAATTTGACCAGAATAGCTTATATGTAATATAAAGTTAGTTAGGGCTCAGACGATAGTTTCGAGTTATTCTGTAATTAGAATATCTTAACTCCTGAGAGCATTTTATATTAAGTCAGTTTTCTTCTGTTAAAATTTTCATTATGAAAATAAACCTGAAAATTATTATCATATTATTAATGGTTTTCGACAAAAATCCAATAACTTGTCTTATCACTACAAAAGAGTGTATTCTTTATTACTGCGGACAAACATTTGTGATGTTAAAACATAGATTAAAAATCGTTTATGAACAGCTAAAGTTATAACTGTGGAAGGATTTTGTATTTAAATAGTAAACGAATGTTGGCCACCGTGGCATAGTGAAATGTATTCGAAAATGTCAACGCAGATGGCTTGTGGTTCGATTCTGACACGGGGTATTTAAAAAATCAGGTCGAAACTTCGTTATCTTGACATGCATATTTTAACTTCTAGCGTGGATGGAGTGTTTTCCCACTCGTAAGTTCTTTAATTCTTTCCCTTAGGGATAAGGTGGATGTTATAAATTAAGATTTCACAAAATGGCACTGAAAAAATCATACAGTTATTACGAATAACTCAGAAAACTACTCGTCGATTTATTCTGTTCTAAATAATACATCGCCATAATACAGTACTAGCTATATCATATAAAAACAAGAACCATCAAATTAGGGTTTTCTCCAGTAAAACTAATGTAATAAATAAATAAATAAATTAAATAAATAATAATAGCCCTTGAATCAAGACTCAATCTTAACCTAATAACAGTATTCAAAGTACACTTTAAATAAGAGTAATAAATATTTTCACATAACATGATATTTAATGATCTGTAGATCTGTTTGCCAATCGGCAAAAGGCCTCCTCCAACCCTCCATCGCTTCTGGTTTTTCTTATTTTCAATTTTGTTCCACGGTATTCTGCCACTTCTCTGATATCATCATACCACCTTTCTGAGGTCTGCCACTCTTTCCTTTTACCCTCTCATGATACCATTGTATCACTCTTACTCCATTTGTCTTGAATGTAGGTAACACATTACAAAAATAAGCGAAATTTCCTTGACTCTTAGACGTTGTTTGAAGAGCAAATATTTATATAAAGACATTAGTTAATTGTAATATGTAAAGAGATTATAGAAACTAAAATATTGTAAATATAAGGGAATTACTAAGTGGACTAATTGATTTATATATAAACATAAATTTAGACTATCTAGAGTAGGAGTGAGCAACCTTTTTAGCAAAGGCCTATCCGACCGCAATTCTTTGGCGAGTCACACTTCATATATTTTGTCACCTTGTATCCTTTACACATAGCAGGCTGGACAGACGGAAACTCTGAGAATGTAGTGCTGGAGACAGCACCCGTATCTTATGTTTTACCGTCTCCACTTTCCGTCAAATTGGGGTATTACAATATATGGAGTGGAACTCAACGCCAGCTTCTTATGATGTTACCTGAGCAAGGAAATAACTTTTTTATAAAGGGATGAAGCTATATTCCAAAAAAAACAGGTAGAACGTAATACAGAGAGAGAATATTCATATCTGTAATATAAATATAATATTTGGGGTCTGCTCAGTATTTTTATGGATACCGCAGCTAAATTTTTACTATTGGAACCTAATTTCTGTTTTAAATTATTGAGTGCATATGATCTGGTAGTACTCTTGACGTTCCCCATTTCAATTTCATTTAAAATCATGAGTTATAGTGAGTTATTCAATAATTACTCAGGGCAGGTATTTTATCTTGAAATCAGTTTTCTCAGGTACAACAGAAAGTCGCAGAGTCAATAGTAGTTACCGGCAGTAATTGCATACAACGTCATTTCATATATCAGAGAAAAATAAATAATTTCAAATGAATTATGAATCAGATTGTGTTTTATATAAATAAACAAATGAATGTAGAAACAGCAAAAATAAACTGTAAAGAAATACTTATTGTTACATAAAAAATCTGGGAATTCTTTCTTAATGTCTGATATTTATAAAACAGGAAATAATTATGTAATATTTTACAACTTTTGTGATCACACCTCTCCAGAATGGGCAATGAACTTCGTTCCAAAAAAAAATCTATTTTCTACTTTTTATAATTCTATATATCCTATATATAAATAACATAAACAAAACACAAATATATCCAACAAAGTAACACGCGTATCATTAACCTCAGATCCTGAATACCGATACTGACAAACAAACTAGTTAGAAAGTGAATATCTAACGTTTTAGCGTCGAACGTGTCGTGTTTTAAATACCACATGAATGCGTATGTGTATTTAATGTATATACAGGCAGTATTTATTTATTTTAAATACATGTGGCATCATTTACTTTTTTATTGATTTTTTTTCAGAAAGAAACTAGTTTTAAGACAATCCGTTCTTCCTTTCTGGGTAATAGAGACATATAGTGTGTGATTACCGAAACTAACGTTTTCGCTTTGTCTAGTTGAATGAAATTAGAACACAGTTTAATAATAAACTGCTCCTCCCAGTCATAGTCAAAATACTTATTCAAACAGAAAGGCCATGCCATTTTTTAAACGTCAAATATCACTAACTGAAATTCAAATTTAATGTCTCAGACCTCAGAGAAGAAGAACTGGCGCAAGAACTCAAAGTGAGATTCTTTTCTTTCAAATGAGGCAGAAATCCAAACCCACAAATAGTCGTATTTATGATTTATACTAAGATTTGTATTATCTCATATTCTTCGGTGACTCCACTAAATTATTTATGTGTTTGTTTATTTATCGTGATGTATAAGCCTGTTAAGCACGAAGTCCAAAACACAACGATTCTAAAGAAAACATCATTACTTCAAAATAGATAAAAATCTATAGATAAAAATAGTAGAGTTTGAATCTTCATTAATAAAGGTGCCCAATCTTACGATAGCTTTTAAAATATATTATTTTAGACATATAGTACTTACAAAGTGTCGAAACAAGAGTGAAAGAGTGAGAACGGAGCAAGTCTTTCGACACCAGGCCCTTCTGCCTACCTTTGTTTATTGAAAAAACGCGAAGCTCAAATAAAAGAAACAAAAACTATGCCTTTAATTAGTACCAGTTTCTTTAATTCTACATAACCTTCATTACGTGATGTAAGCATAGTACAAACGGACACTAATATGTTGTTTTGTAATATTAAATTCATTTTATTTGCATAGATATTGTCTTAATTATAATATATAATAAAAAGATTCAAGTCCCTTCCGCCCGAAATCGAGGCATTGTGTGTGTTGATTAGCGAAACAACCCCGCGCTTTGATTCTTGCCGGAGCGAGAAATGTCAATAATTTTGAGTATAATCATTCTCCCGACTTAGAATTACTTTTACAATAAGGAAGGATAGAAATCCTTCTGCCACGACGGCCTTTATAACTATTATTAAAAAATATAATAATTAAGATTGTAACAAAAAATGAGAACGGACTTCAAAGAAAATGCACTACAAACTACAAACTACAAAAGTACATGAATAACTCAAAACTACTCCAGAACATAACAAAAACTTTAAATGGGACACAACCAGCTAATTAACGATCACATAAATAAAGAATTATCGAAATAGGTTAACCGAATAAAAAATAAAACAAATTGCTAACCGTCTCCTTCTTAAAAGTCAGTTAAAAATAAAAATATAAAAAATAAATATCTTTACCATGTACTTTTACAATTGTTAATTAATACGATGATAAGTGCATTTAATTACATACATTATCTTAGTCGACCCCACTGTACTTGCTATAAATAGCAGCGACAGATAAAGAATACGTCATTGGTAATGTTGAAGGAACACATTTAATTTGTGATTAAAATATGACTTGGGTTGTTAAAAACACTCTTATGATAAGGCAATTTCTCTCTTTTTCACAATCTTTTACTCTCTCTTAGCTTGTATCGCTAATACATAAATACATACATAAATAGCTTCACGCTGTATCGCGCATATAGCAGTGTAGGCAGAGGGAACCTAGTGTTAAGATACTCCGTTCATATTCGATATTCCACTTTCCGCCGAATTGAGGCATTGTGTGCTGAGTGGTGGAGCTCAAAGCCGCGCTTTGCCTTGTTACCAAACCCAGGAAAAGAAAAATTTCATTTTCTTTGGTGGGAATCGAACCCACGACCTGTCGCGTTTACAGTCGAACGCTTGTGCCTCTGCGCCACGACAGGCGTTATATCGCTAATAACATTTTCTAATTACTTGTGTCCGCGACTTCGTCTGCATGGAATTTAAAAAAAAGCTTAAATCACTCCTTATTACATCAGCTACCTGTCAGTAAAAGCCCCGTCAAAATAGGTCCAACTGTTTCAGAGATTAGCCGGAGCAAACAGACAGACAGTACCGTATGTACCGTAGACATATGCAAGTAGCAAAAAGCGGTTATTTTAATATTACAAACAAACAATCCAATTTTATTTATATGTATAGATAATAAGAAAATCTTTAGTTCACAATCTCTTTCTTTTAACCCCTATTTACTCATTGCTGGGTATAAATCTCCTCTTTGGACATTATTTCTTAGAACAATAGTTTTTAAAAATATAAATCGTAGTAATCAAATTTAAAGCAACAATCTTACAATTAGAGAACATCGGGGTGCAGTGGGACAGGGTTTGAAAGAATTAGCCATGGGTTCGGATCCCAATCAGGGAAATGATTATATTTAAATTATATTCATATCTCCACTCTGACAAGAAACGTGCATTGTTTAGTACCTCCACTTAACAAGTAACCGACGAGATTATTTTTTTTAGCCAGTCACGTCTTAAGCTTCATTTAGCATGATAACTATAGAAAAATTATCAAAATTCTTATCAATTATCTACATAGGTCTTTTTTCACAACTTCTAGTGATAATTCACGGCAATTTCCATTTTCCTCATATTTTAGAACATAATATTTTAAACTTTCTTAGGAATTATTCACTCATAAATAAACTAGTTAAGTAGAAAATAAAATAAATGTAAATAGAAAAAGTTAACAATGAACGGAATGCCTTGACAGTCGGTTCTCCCTGACTACCCAGCTATGCTGTATCAAGCTTCACGCTGTATCTCACATATAGCAAGGTAGGCAGAGGAAACCTGAGATCGTAGTGTTAAGACACTCCGTTCCCCACTTTCCACTGAATCTAACGCCTGTCGTGGCGCAGAGGCACAAGCGTGCAACTGTAATCGCGACAAGTTTTGGGTTCGATTCCCACTCCAGGAAATGTAAAAGATTAGTGTTTTCATTTCCTGCGTTTAGTAACAAGGCAAAGCGCGGCGTTGAGTTCCGCCACTCAGCTAATAATAAGACAATGATTGAACAATTAAATATTTCGTTAAGTATTTTGTTTGTAAACATCACGTTGTAGTTTCATAAGAGTACAAGGGCCAAGTGTAAGTCACGTTGCTTGGCAGTACAAAGGTAATTAATTATTAGAAATTCGGTTCCCAGGTCATGTTTATTGTATGTCAGTTTGTTTGTTTATGTTTTTTAATTATATATGATATATGTCCTATTTATATTTATAAGTATATATATAAAACTATTGAGTTACTGAGTGACTGACAGACAAAGTACTGGCCATAGAAAACTGAAATTAGGCATGTAGACTCTATACTCTACAGGATACCACAAAAAGGTTTCTGCTATTTTTTTTTCGAAAACAAGAAAAAAACAATATTTTAGGTGTTATAGTCTATGTATGATATATTTTTCTACAAGTCATGGCATAATAAATACATTAAGAGGCTATCGTGGCACAGTGGGGCAGCGTTTGACAGTAAATGCGATTGGTTGTGGATTCGATTACCAATTGGGGGAATAATTATCACTAGGATCTCTTTGACTACCCTGCTAAGCGGGATAAAGCGTGAAGGTGCTTTTTTTATAAATATTTACGTTTATTCTCACAAATTCCACGAGAACGATGATAGTTTCCTCGGCAACAAAAACAGTCAGTGGTTGATTTATCAGCAGGCTGAGTAGGCCTTTTTTTACGTAAGGATATCTGTTACGGATACCCTTTCGTGACTCGGACGGGTTATGTGGGACTCCGGACCGGTTGTAAAGAGACCGACCATATACCCACTAAAACCTCATGGAACTCCTCTATCGCCACTGGCCCAGGCTCACGGGAACTACCCCAATAATTCTTTTAACCTTGGTGGAGGCTGCGTAAGCGTAGGGCGGCAGATTTTTTTTATTACTATATTGAAAATGGTCCTACATATTCAAAATCAGGTAAAATACTAAAAAATAGTAAAACCTAAGAAATAAATACGAAACATATAGTATTATACAACGAATGCCGCATTACCCACATCTGGGTCACGTCTGTAATAGCGCATTGATCGCAACTATGAATTATTAAGCGCTGACTATTCATAAGAAATGACAATTTTAAAGAGAAGAGTTCCACGTTGTTTCTAAAGTAGGACACCAATCTGTTTTATTTAGAAACTGGAACTACCTTATAATTATAATTTTGGTTTTTTCTTGATGAAAATTTTTAACCGGATTAATCGCATATATTTTGATATAGCGTTTAATTCTCACAACCTTTAGTAATTTTTAGTGTATTTTCTATTTCCTCTTTATTTTAGAATGTTCCTAATATTTTGGCTTTTGTTAGGAATTATTACTCATAGAACTTAATATCGTAGTTCTAAGCCAAATTAAAGTAACAAAAGAAAATGAAATGTAATCACAAAAAGTTAACAAAAAATGAAGGGAGTGTCTTGACACTCTCTCTGACCCTGGTATGCGGAAAAAAGCGTGAAAGCGTGAAACGAGTCCCGTGTCCATAGTGACTATAAAAATCGTTAAAAAGAATAAGGGTTCTAAATAACTATACATTTCATCCAACCAGATCGGGGAAGCACCTAATACTATAAACATAAGTATTTCTTAGTAGACTAAGCTATCTAGACTGAACTTGTATTACTTAGATAAGCTTATAGACGTTATAAATAAAAACAAACGTAAGTATACATTAAATAATAAATAAACAAATACGATAGTTATAAGAAAATATTGATAAAAATAAATATAAGTGGTATCTATTTTTTATCCTTGATGTTTTAAAGGATAAGTAGTTACGAAAATACTATTTAAGAATTCTTTTAACACAGTTTTAGACATTTGCGTGTCAGGAAGCGGAACTCAACGCTGCATTTTGTCTTACCCGGTTGTTGAACAGTTAACTAAAATACACGAAAATTTATATAAAAATCAATCGTTAATAAGTTTATGCCACTAATGGATACAGAAAACTAAATATTAGCTATAATATTGGACATATCCAGGTTTCCCAAAATTTCTATAGGTACTGAAAAAACGAAATTTTGAGATTTCACGCTTTTATGTAATTTTATAATTGTTATTTTTGTTTTAAATATATTTATGATTATTTAAGGGAAATAGTTATTATTTTTTGCACTTTCACGCTCTATCCCGCACATCAAGGTAGTCAAAAAGAACATAGCGTGAAGACACTCCGTTTGCCAATTTCGTGATATTGCAAGTTAAGTGATGGAACTCAATGTCTTACGAGAGCAGAGAGATGAAAATTAAACCCACAACTATATACTACGTCAGTCGTAGTAGTCAGGCGTCTCACTGCGCCGCGAGGAAACAAAAACATATTACAAAAGTTACATTTTTAGAATTAAAACGTGTAAATTCAAAGGAAATCGAACATACAATCTGTATATAAATTAATCATAACAATAATATTGACTTGTTTCGTACGATTGGTATACTACGCCACTAAGTGCTTTGTTGATAAGATTAGGTACATACAAATACATACATACATTTGGTTTTTATTTATAATTCTTATTGATTTATTGGAACAAAAGTAGTCTGAGAACCTAGTCTCTAGTAACGCTGTTCCCTGCTTTCCGCTCAAATTCGAGACATTGCGTTGTAAGAGGCGCAATTCAACGCCGCTTTGCTTTACCAGAGAAAAAAACAAAATAAAATAAATATAATTATTACCCCAAGTGGAAATAGAACCCATAACCACCAACATTTACAGTCAGACTGTCCATTAATTAATAGAATAAATATAACAAAACTGTTCTACTTTGCAATGTTCTAGAATCTTGATAAATAATAATATATTTAATTTTGATACATTTGAACTGTAATTACTTAATTTGTTTACAGTTCATATCATTGTATGTATATATGCTCAGTTTTACTCTGTTTGTCCGAATTAAAATTTGTAAGTAACATTTTAAAAACACTTAAAAAAAATACTTGTTATGAACTTAAGTCAAAAATAAGTCTGAAAATCGTACATTTATTTTTACTTATAGGTTAAAAAAGTGCGGCATTGAGTTCCGCCACTCAGCACGCTATGCCTCAATTCGGCGGAAAGTGGGGTAAGGAGTGTTTTAACACTAGGTTCCCTCTGCCATCCTTGCTATATGCGGGATACAGCGTGAAGTTATGTATGTATGTAAATATATTTATAACATACACTTTTGTATGTATGTAAAAAGGTATGCCTTTTTACATAAAAAACGCTTCACGTTTAATCCCGCATTGCATAGGATAGTCAGAAAATATATTCAAATCGCTATTTTCAGCTGAAATTCGATATTACGTGTTAAGGCGGAACTCACCGCCACTTTGACTTATTCTCCCGAACAGAAAAAAAAGTTAAAAAAACACTTTATGTTTAATCATTCCTGCGAGTGAGAATCGAACCCACAACCAATCGTGTTTACAATCAAAACTATCCTATTACGCCACGATGACGTATAAATACTTTATTTATTTTTCATTTATTTGACTAACCATCGTGGATAATGTCACGTACGTACCATTGTATTATATTCGTTACTCATCAAATAAATATTTGTTACTAAACTTTCCTAAAGGAATCCCAGATTTCATGCCAACGTTGTTACTTCCAGTCAGACTGACTGACAGGCAGTCGGACTGTGAACGAAATTGTTATGGGTTCCATCCCCACTCGGCCTAATATACTAACTAGTGTCCCCGTTGACGCGTTCACAACGCGTTGCCTAGCAACGTACATCTCAATTTATATAAACATGGATGTCATGTAACCATGGTAGTATATGTAACATATATTTTATTAATTGAAAATATTTTTTTAAGCATTATTTTAAAAAGATTTTATCAGTCTGCACTCGTTCGCTATGTTCTCGTAAACTATAAGTGTGCCGTCGTTTTTTTTTTTATTTATAATGGACCGCAAACGAGCAGAAGGACCACCTGATGGTAAGTGGTTACCTTCGCCCATAGACATCTACAACACCAGAGATGTTGTAGATGCGTTGCCAACCTAGAGGATACTGATGGAAGGGGGGACAATGTAGTAGTCCACTATCAGAACCACCACATTTAGGGGAAAGGATGGGTGGGAAAGGGGAAAATCTGGCTTACATGCCATCGAACCGGAGCACATCATCAGATATTTGGCGGTTCGTCTTTGACATGATAGTGGTCGCGAGCCAGTCGGAGGACGAACCTCCTACCACCTAACATTCGCGTCGTCACAGCAGCACAGCGTCGTAACAGTGCGCAGTCGTTCGCGTAATTTTCGTACAAAGTTTTTGCTTCACGTATTAATATATAGATAAGTAAAAATGTAAGTTCATCATAGAAATGAGCATATATTATTTAAAACATATTACGTATTTAAGCAAGATTCATGTAATATTTTTATTGTAATTTACAAAAGGTAATCCAGCGGGACTCTTGTTATATTTATGCTTCGCCATAGATAAGTAATATATTTTCAATTCTTTGCTTTGGTAAGACAAAGCGCGGTGTTGAGTTCCGCCACTTAACTCCGGCTTCCGGGACGGACTGTCTTAACAGTAGGTTCTAATAATAACACATAAACAATCCTTATTATAGATAACATGTAAGATAAGTTATAATCGACGTTGATTATATAGAAAACAACACTGTAGCAATATTGCGTAACTTTCAACACGTCAGATGTACGTAAAGCTCACACCTACATATCAATATAGATACTGGTATAATAAAATTTTGTTAAGGGACAATTAAATTTTGATTTAAAAGGAAGAAATTTTAATGAATATTATTTATTATACAATATATCGAAAAAACGCCTGTCGTGGCGCAGAGGCGCAAGTGTGCGACTGTAAAGCGACAGGTTGTGGGTTCGATTCCCACTCCAGGAAATGTAAAATTTAGTATTTTCGTTCCTTGGGTTTAGTAACAAGGCAAAGCGCGGCGTTGAGTTCCGCCACTCAACACGCAATGCCTCAATTCGGCGGAAAGTGGGGAACGGAATTGTTGAAAGAGAATGGAGTGTCTTAACACTAGGTTCTCTGGTCCCCTCTGCCTACCCTGCTATATGCGGGATACAGCGTGAAGTTAAAAAAAAATGTCGGAAAATGTAGTTTAAAAAACGAAACGGAGTGTCTTAACACTAGGTTCCCTCTGCCTTCCCTGCTGTATGCGGGATACAGCGTGAAGCTATGTATGTATGTCTGTATGTAGTTTAATAAGTCCGTACCAGGTAAGTGATTTTTGAAGTGAAAACTTTTTTAGCGGCGTTATGCACTTTTTGTGATAGATAAAAATGTTAAACTCGCGTCAGGACACGTGACCTGATCGAAAATTCTTACGACGGAGGTAGCGTGGATTTGTTTAATTTATAGGTATTAAAAAAATCAGGCAAATCACATTCTTCACATGAAATATTAAATGAAACTATTTTAACCGGATTAATCGCGTATATTTTAGTATTCGAACACTTTACAGTAGTTCGTGGTCACTCTTGCAGGTAGACTGAGGTGGCATTCGTCTATCATTTGATATAATTATTATATCAAATTACCGACAATAGACGACGATTTCTTAGTTGCCTCGCGTACTGCCCTGGATTCATGCAGAATGAGCTGACTGTAACTGGCCCTCTAGTCTCGTGGGTTTAATACTTCAATCTTAATCCGGTTAAAATAGTTTCATTTAATATGTGTAAAATCGAAAGCGAAAATCAAAGAGCTCATTATCTTCAGATGAAAATTAAGTTATCTAAAAACAGAATTTATAGACAAAACTTAACACTAAATGAAAATACTGCTTTATAATCAAAAATCATAATTAAATTGATTATTCGATTTACATTATAAATAATGGCCATAGCGGTGCAGTGGGAGCGGGATTTAAATCATCGCCCCCCGTTTTAGTAAGACAAAGCGTTGCGTTGAGTTCCGCCAGTTAAAACTCAATATTTTTAAGGGCTGGTAACAGACTGTCTAGACCAGTGATTCTCAACCTTTTTTTGTTGCGGCATAAATTAGTCGATTTCCAAATTTGGCGGCACACAACGAAATACATAAAACTTATTTACTACAACACATTATACAATTTAATAATATTAACATTATCATTTATTTGCAAATTTGGCGACACACTTTTGAAATTTGGCGGCACACAAGGCGGTCTAGACATTAGTATCTCATTATCCACCTGCTATGGAAAAAGCGTGAAGCTAAAACAGAAACCCATACCTAGATTTAAAATTTTCTAGATAATAAATCTTCTTAAATACGATCTATCTTAAAATCAAACAATAATAACTATTATTAACATAAAACTATAAAAACAACATAATAATGCACTTTATTATCTATGAATTAAGGTTTAAAATTGCATTTCACAGAATCAGCACTACTAATGCCAATTCCCACGTTGTTAAACCGACTTACTTCATAGAGATTATATAATAGAGAAAGATTTATTACATACACATACATAGCTTCACGCTATATCCCGCATATAGCAGGGTAGGCAGAGGAAACCTTATGTCAAGACACTCTGTTCCCACTTTCCGTCGAATTGAGGCATTGCGTGTTGAGTGGCGGAACTCAACGCCGCGCTTTGCCTTGTTACCAAATCCAGGAAATGAAAAATTCCATATCCTGGAGTGAGAATCGAATTAACGAATTAACGTAGTTGCACAAGCGTGCGACTGTAAACGCGACAGGTTGTAGGTTCGAGTCCCACTCCAGGAAATATTAGTATTTTCATTTCCTGGGTTTGGTAAAAAGGCAAAGCGTGGCGTTGAGTTCTGCCACTCAACACGCAATGCCTCAATTTGGCGGAAAGTGGGGAACGGATTTGTTGTAAGAGAACGGGGTGTCTTAACACTAGGTTCTCTGGTCCCCTCTGCCTACCCTGCTATATGTGGGATACAGCGTGGAATAAAAAAAAAAGAAATAAAAAGAATCGAATCCACAACCTGTCGCGTTTACAGTCGCACGCTTGTGCCTCTACGCCACGACACGCGTTAAGGATTTATTATAAGCGGCTCACACCCAGTAACTGCACCACAATACCCCCATAAATACAATACTTAATTAACAACAACAAGTAAATAGTATATAATAAACATATCTATAATAAGAATAACAGACGAGAACAATCAGTAAAGACAATTGCGTAGTATCATCGATAATACCGCGACCTAGCTATGATATATAGTGGTTTGTTCTCTGCACTTTGAACTTATACAAAATTTATGATCCGTACAAATATTTAAATGTTTATATTAAGGCCATTGTAGCGCAGTGATAGAGTCTGTTTGTAAGCGCGATTGGTTTTGGGTTCGATTCCTACTCAGTGATAAGATTGTATTATTGCTTACTTAGGATTGTATTTTATTTGAAAATAGGAACTGTTGAGTTTCTTGCCGGCTCTTCTCAGCAGAACTGCCTTCCGAGCCGGTGGTAGCTTCCGTTAGGACTGACACTCCTAACATCTTTTGTAAATTGACGATTCAAAAGTGCTTGTAATAGTCTATTTGAATAAAGAAAATTTTGACTTTTTGATTTTGCTTACTAAAGAAGCCAAGTGCGGCGTTGAGTTCCGCCATTTCCTACGTAATATATTGATTGCGGGCGAAAAATAGAAAACGGGAGTGTTTTTACTCTAGGTTATCTTTTACTATACTGATATGCAGGAAAGAGTAATTTATATGATGAAGTATTGTAGTAGTCACTTATAAATATTTGATTATTTTGTTTATGCTTTTTTTAATTTAGTTATTTATTGACCCTATAAATAATACCTATTAAAATTTGAAATTGTATATGCAAGTCGATTCATCAACCTATTCACGCTGGTACAGATATATTAGAAGCCAGAAGCATCAAAATCTATCTACTATCTGCTACAAGATCTCGGCCTGTCTAGAACTCTCATCAGTTCATTTCAAGCACTTATTTCTAAAACGGCACTAGTAAGATCTTTTCAAATCTGGTTCGCTATAGAGAGGAGCTTGGACAGTGGAAGCAAGTATTGCAGCAATGCATATTAAATGGTCCCCTAAAACCTTAACTTAGGTCGTTAGCACCGACGACGAGCTCCTCTCATTCCAACGCGATGGGGGTGCCCATGGCGCTGCATGGTGAATCCATGGAACGCTAAGAAGTTCCTTCTCTTCAGTGAGAACTGAATTTACAACCACCTCATACACTCAGAACCATACTAACTGTGCTATAACGACGTTCTTTATAGACAATTTAATATTTATTTTAACATATTATCTTTTAGTTAATATTTTTCTAAGCGTCTATCTGTTATAATTATTTATGTAAGAAGTATTATCTCTATGTGGTTAACATAAGGTTCAATTTCCTATATCTCTAAGTTACATCAAAACATGACCTATTTCTATCGCCCTTTATGTGGAAAATAACAAAGGGCAAAGACCTTATAAACGTAAAAGAAAATGTACCATTTACTTTGTATTGGGTAATAATATATATTATTGTATATTATACATTCGTAATTACAAAAAACGAAAACCGACTTTAAATAAAACGCACTATAAAATAGAATTATTACGAATAACTCAAAAACTACTCGTGAGATCCTAATCAGATAAATGGGACCATCAGAAGCATAAGCTATTATTAAAAAAAAAAATCGTCAAAATTGGTTTATGCCATAAAAAATTATACGGTAATGTCTATATATATACTCTAGTGTCATTCGGACTACCCTGCTATGCGGGAAAAAGTGTAAAGAGTGTATTATTGTTATGATACTTATAACTACAAAAATTCTCATACGTAAAATAAATAAGATTTTATCAAAAAAGAAAACCAGCTGCAAAGAAAATGCACTTAAAAGTGCATTTATTACGAATAACTCAAAAACTACTTAAATATTATGTAAAGTTAAATTGAACCTAAATTTAATTCTAAAGTTAATGTTAACCTATCATTTAAAAAAGACAATCATGAAAGTTGACCCCCAAAAAATTATGGGGTAACATACAAAAAAAAAACAGTTGAATCTTGTTATCAAGAACCATCACATAAATAATAAGCCATCAGACAAAGCCTCTGAACATTCAAGGCCCATCTTTACAAGTAGAAGTACAATACAACGGTCAACAATCTCGGTTAGCGAGTGACAAATAGTCACGTCATGCATATCGACCCTTTTCGGAAGTGGCCTGATTTCTTAGAGCCGGCAACTAGAACAAGGTTGTGGAATAAAATATTATCATGAAAGAGTCGTTTTTTATATGAAATAAGATCTAGGTAGATTTTAGAATATACAGTATTATAAAAAAAAGGCGCGTGCGTGCGTGCGTGCGTGCGTGCGTGCGTGCGTGCGTGCATGCGTGCATGCGTGTATGTGCGTGTATGCGTACTTGTGCACGTAACGTACGCATTCTATATACATATGTTGAAAAGAAAAAAAAATATTTAATACATTGGAAGAAAGTTTTATTATAAGGCATTATACAATAGGAGGGTCCGTAGCTACTAAGTGGAGGGTCCGTAGCTACTAAGTAAACCGGTGATGGCAGGGAGCCGGCCTACTTCCCAGCCAACAGATATGTTGAAGCGTTATAAAGCAATCATATGTGGTAAACAAATTAAATATTTTTTATTTAAAAATCATAAAAAAATATTTATACATACATAATTTAAAATTTATATGTTGACTAGCTGACTTCATGTTGTCGGTTTTTCGTGATGTTGTGCGCGCGCATCACATAAATTTACTGTCGTCATAAGACGCCAAAAAAAGTATAACTTCAAAATATATAGATAAAATTATAAAATAATATAGAATCATATTATATCTTTCTATTACATATAAGTTATTACTACTTTTAATTAATAAAAAAAAATGTGTAATTTGGTCATGATATACCAACAAGTTGATACGATATATATATATATATATATATATATATATATATATATATATATA